>VOPJ01004593.1:0-20171 GCA_014673585.1 Semibalanus balanoides
AGGCCATGACACATACGAGTCAGCAGCAGGTCGGGCAGGTCATACGGGCTACAGCTGCAGGTCAGGTGACATTAGATGACGACATACGAGGTCAAGCGAGGAGTTCAGATGGTCAGCAGAGCTCAGTTGCTCGGATGACGTCTGGGAAGGCCTGCTGAGATCAGTTCACGTCAGGTTGGCTTGAGTGCTCTAAGTCGGGCAGGTTCAGGGCTACACGCTGTACCGAAGGGAGCAGAGTCACTTTGAGGTTATACCAGGAAACACATGTCACAGTTCAAGGCTCCGGAAGTCACACACAACCCAGCCAACAATTAACTTGGGCACTGATCGGGCACAGTGGTTTAATCCCATTGTGCCCGACCAGTGCCCAAGTTAATTGCTGGCTGGGAAGGACGCGATGTCAATATCAGACGCGATGTCAACATCAACAAGGCATGCACAAGTTATCATCCCCAACGTTGCATAACCGTACGCCATCACAGTAATGTGAAATATATTGAAACTCAAAGTGTGCAATGCATTGGATATTCTGTGCTGTAGCCTGTACGTGTTTATCGGGATTCTTGGAGTCTCTGTGATGCGTTTTGCGCGCAGTGCTGGTGCCGTTGTGAAGGTGAGTTGATAAGCCTAAGCCTGGTGCGGGGATCCATGGTGCGATATGACCACAGATATGAACCAGTATGAACACAACATGTGAGTACCCAACAGCCATTCAGCTACCTTGTGATTATATTTGTGGAGACAAAAACGTGATGGCAAACAGCCAGTGAAATTAAGTATAAGCAGGTTAAGCAAAATAGCCCGATTTCAACACAATGTGCCGTTTTTTTTTTTATATTCTTGCACGTTAAAATTAAACATTACCTTGTGGCAATGTGTTTCGATGAATTCAGTCGCGCCCACTGCCAAAACAGATGCACTATAGAACGGCCTTAGGCCCGACAGTGTTAACAATAAACGGCTCTGGCGGATATTATAAGTGATACATTGAGCATATGGGACTACTGGAAGCACCCACAGTAATTCCTATCACCAACAATGTGTTGTTATTACCAGTAAGACGCCTTAAACGGCGAAGGACGAGCGAGTTCCTTAATAAAATTCCGCTGTCCAATTTATCACCGTCCAACGGAGGTTCGTCTTGTGGCAAAGCATGCATTTGAAATATTTTGCTGTGTTGTTTTGCCGTCCGCCAAATAGGAATAAGGAATAAGGATTGTAATGGGCACAGTTTGGAGGACTTCACAGTCTATGTTCAGCCCCATATTCATGATACACTTTTAACCAAACTTGCTAATTTAATTTTCATCTTGTTTCTGGTTTGCTAGTTCTTAAAAATAATCCGAACTTAAATCGATACTTTAAACTAAGCAATAATTTATGTGACAAAATGGAATAAAAGAGTGAAAGGAAGAACTTTTTTTTTTAAATCTAATAATTCATGTTTTTAAAACTTATTTTAAGCTTAAAAAACGAATTAAATACCCGACGTTTCGCGTTTATTGCTTATCATGGCAAGTAAAGATAGATATGATTTCGCGACTTAATACATCAAAAAGTAATTAAATTGTTACACAGTTTTACAGAAAACCATTCTTCCACAATGCAGAAATCCAATATACTTTTCTATCGATCGATAGCGTTTCGATCAATATTTCGATCGTTAGCGTCAATCGATCGATAGTGCATCAATCGATCGATAGCGTTTCTTTCTATGTTTGACATGTCTTCTGTTCTCCCTCTTTATTCGTTCAGCTATGCTGCGTGAATCTTTGAAAAACTGGGTGATACGTGGTTACGTTCTCCGTCCGGATATATGGGGCTTCAACCAACCATCGTTGCATTTTCGTTAAGTTGGTGTGCATTCGTAAAGTTGGTGTGCCAATCGGTTTTTTTTCGGTTTTTAAAGGTTGGGTTGTGCAAAGTTTTAACAGAATTATTAGATAAAAAAAAGTTCTTCCTTTCACTCTTTTACTTTTAACTAAATAGTTTTGAAGCGTTATTTTAAATTGCAATGATAAGCTTCCCATGTTTGAGGCAAAATTCATTTTGGCTGTGCGGTATATAGATGGATTTGATTGCGCTTTACAGCCGCATCATTTTTATTCGTCTAGCACCCTTTGGTTTTGAAGCTACGGCGGTGGTGTAATAAGGAATTTTATAAAATTGTCAGTAAAAATATTACCAGACAGATTAAACAGGAAATAATGCATGCAAACTTATTTTTTTTATGCATTTAGAGACGGTACATTGGTCTACAGATTGGTGTTTGTTTCATTGCTTCAGTCCCATAGGGTGCTGACTGCTGAGCACTGATTTAAATTGTGAAGACGTTATAAAACTATGAATTTGCGCTTGTATAACCAGTAACTTCTGCCACGTTACCACGCGCGCTAATCGACAACATAGTGCATACGCCGGGCGGATCGTTTCTCTACGCAATCTGTGTTTGACCCGTTGTCTTTGCGAATTTTGGTTGCCGAGATATGGGATCCGTATTGCAACGATGTTTTGCAGGTAAATTTTCGTTGGAACGGAAACGGGTGCACGTGCGCACGTGCAGTGTGATCCAGAGTTTGACCCTGTGCCAACATTGCCAGGTGGTGTGGTCTCCAGCCTCACACCAAATTTAGCTTTATAGGTCCAGCCGTTTCTTCAGCTACAGCAGGATTAATACATTTTCTGACAACCCCTGACGCGGCATGTGTCACGCCCATGCTGACCCTCACATTGAGAAAACCATGTCAATAATCATAATGACATTGCATGGGGGCTATAGATGGCGAAAAAACCGCTTGGTCAATCGGATGCGGGATTCAAAAGATATAAGTTTCTGACCAGCGTCGCGGTCGGGCCCGGCCGGGTCGGCCGCTTATATGTGAAAAATCCGGTATTCAATGAGGACTCGCTCCGCGCTTCGCGCTCGCTCGTAATGACCAGTTACCTCCCGCCGATATAAAGCCTTCATCGCGAGAAAAGAAACGTACGTAGGTCAGTTATAGACGACTTAAATCGGCAAGGTTCCGACGTCTCTGGTCCATTACTCTGTTTATCCAGGTAAGAAGAACAAAACGAAAAGCTGTTCAATGATTTCGAATTATTTTCCTTCTCTTATTCATGTTTTGAAAAACAGCACATGGATGATATTTGCCAGTCAAAACCCCTCAGATCAACGGCTCTTTGCATCTTTCGTTCATCAGTTTCCATGTCTGTTTTTCATAATATTTGACATCGTAGCATAAATTTCCAACGTTACGTTTGAAACCGATATAAAAAATGGAAACGTAAACGAAAAAGACAAAAAAACAAACAAAAATATAACAATTAGACGAAATAGGCGAAAAATTGCAACATGATATTCGTATCGTCTGGCAAAGTTTCCGTCTATTTCCATTCCATCACCCCTGTTACCTGTATACAAATCCAGCGCTCAGGCCGCAGTGCTCAGCGCAGTTAAGCGTGTCACAACCATCGCAGCCAACAGAGAGGGGGTGGGGGGGGGGGGCACAGCAGCGAGGCCCCCGACACCGACACCGACACAGTCACCAACACTGAGTGTGCAACATCGAGAGAGGCGAGAAACGCCAAGTGATGCCGCCCTGACAGGTTTACCTTCCGCTGACGGAATGGCTAGAACGGTCACAGGAACCGGTCATGGCGCGGTCAGGTCACCACGGACCGGTCAGGTCACCACGGACCGGTCAGGTCATTGACCACGGTCAGGTCACCACGGGAACGGTCAGGTCACCACGGAACCGGTCAGGCACACACAGGAGAAAAGAGAAAGAGAGATAATTGAGATACTAGTCTACGAGATAATTGAGATACTAGTCTACGAGCGTCAGCGATGCGGGCTAGCTCCGCGAACACGCATGCACGCTGAGCTGAAATGGGAACACAGGTTGGAGCAATGATGCGCTGTAAGCGAAGGAAATACACGGAATAGCACGCGAGAGTTTATACATTGTACACGAGCCGGACTAGGTACACATTGCAATCCATATGTACAAGAGGAACAGTGCGCTTTAACTTTGCATCTGGAAATGATCTAGCAAGTGCCTTCGAGAGCAAAACAAAAAATGGAACTTGTACATCTTTTTTTCATTCATACATAGTGAACTGCTGGCAATACATGTTGCTGGACAACGTTTATTTTGTAACATAACAGAACTTATCAGCACATAAGAGAAGTTTAACTATATCAATTGATTACGTTTGCAAACCTTGCTCTGCAGTAACATTTGCCATTTAGACCTCACCTTCTCGCTG
This sequence comes from Semibalanus balanoides, assembly GCA_014673585.1. Lineage (NCBI taxonomy): Eukaryota > Metazoa > Arthropoda > Thecostraca > Balanomorpha > Balanidae > Semibalanus > Semibalanus balanoides. The sequence continues at coordinate 4,270 of VOPJ01004593.1, forward strand.
CGCGTGGCTAGCAATATGTTTATGGTTTATGTTGTTGTTGTAAGCGTGGCTTCTGCCATATATTAATTATACATTCAGTGCATATTATGTTTTTATTTCATAAGCAAACAAGCTAATGGCTTCATCAAATCTTTGTCTTTGCACTCATGAAGCAATTATGTAAAATTAAATACAAACCTATAACTTTTTATATCCTCACATTTTTTGTCAAGCTTGCTCTGCATAGCTTTGGGTTGACAGCGTTTATGAAGTGGCGGGTAGTCTCGAGTAAAAGGCGCGAGGGCTCGCTGGGGCGGGCAGATAGCCAAACGCTGAAACGTGGCAGCGAAGCGACTCTGACCCCCGACCCCTGGGCGTCGCCGGAACTACGGACCAAAGCAATGCATCGAAATAGCTGCACTCATCACTTCATTAAGACAAACTTTGTCCAACCACTCAATGTTGCATCACACAACTGGTATGAATTGGCAATGCATAACGCAATTCCTTTTCAGGCGTACCTACCTGAAATATATTATATGCTCAGAAAGTGCAGATGTTGGCAATTTTAGGTAAGCTCAAACCCACACGCACACACGCTATAGCAGCAGACTATGTATTTTTCGGACGACGCCCTGTTTCACGGCAACCCGAGGCAAGCACTGCATTGCCGACCCGTTCGCTTACCAGAGAGGTCAAGTAGTGAAGGTACTAGGGGTACCGCAGACACGGGCGTCATTAACATGCATAATCGTTCACAAGATTCTGCTGTTAACCCGCGAGTTACTGGGGTACATACATATATTCCATACCGCGACTTACTGGGGAGGGGGGGGGGCGGTCTATTTTTGCCCCCTTGGATCTCCGGAACTACTGGATTGATCTGCAAAAATTAAAACGGCATTCTATAGCCCTGGGGTCTGTTGACGACCACCTGCAGTTCGGCGGTTTCTAGCAGGCTCTAGCCCCGCCCCTTTCCTCATGCGTCACCTCAAGCAGGCGTCTCTTGAACACTGCATGGCGGTTGCTTCGTTCCAGCTACCGAACCGCCGCCAACCGCAGCCGTGTGACGTCATACCTTTCGCCCATCACCACTTTTAGTTACCTACCCCTCCGCATACCAACCACTGCTGACCGCCGAACCGCAGTCAACCGCAGGGCCATGAACGGCCTCTGGATAAATTGTCGAAGGAAGCCTAATATTGTTTACACCTCAGGGTCACCGGTGACGTCACAGGTCACTTCAAAGACAACATTTTCAGTTTGACCACGTGTCATAACAGTCTCGATGGATGGAATTGTCGCGCAAAAATGCGATATTAAACGCACAAGGAGTCAATAAATCGGTATGGTTCCTGTGTCTGACACTTCTAAGCACTATTCTAAACTGTTGTTGACCTAGAGTCAGGTCAAGGTCATCCGAGGTCACGATGTCGAACTGCAGATTACGATCATTAGGCGTTATAACACATGTTTATGGGATTGTTTTTCGACTAGAAAGAGAAAAATTACCTTAAAACATTGCTTGTTTCATATAAATATAAGTAATAAGCCAAAACGAACATGCATTTAGTATGCATGGTAATTTGAGTGAGGTGGTCCATGTTTGTCTTTGAAAGGTCATTAGTCAGTCATTTTTAACGATATCGACTTCAAACTTGGTTTACATATTCATCGGACAGGTCTCGATAATAAATATTCCGGTTTTTGAATTATCATGATTTTGTTAGAAAATACTGTTACCAAAATTGTCTTTGGATTTATATTTTGGTTATTTCAATAAAACTCAAAATCCGATATAGCAGTTTGATAAGTCTGGTCTATTATCAGTCATTTGGTAAATGACAATTAAATTCATCTTAAAAATTGGACTTTTGATAACATTTTCTGCAAACCCTTATTTTTCAACAAATACCGCAGAACATAACGTCACTCTGACGTCATTCCCGGTTGAACATCATAAACTCATCTTTTTTCTTCGGCCAACATGTGTGAAATTGATGTGAGAAACGGTACTAAAAATTTGGTGACGATACTGATGTTGGTTTAGGATATATTGCGAAATAACGGGAGGGGGAGGGGGCAAAAAATAGCCCCCCAGTAACTCGCGGGTTAAAACCAACACGCATCTAGAAAGAACTAGGTATATTCTGCAAATCTATAACTGCGCTCTTATACATTGTTAAAACTGGAAATGCTCAATTGATAAATAGGTTAGAAAAGGGAACAAAACGTTAGCATAATTACCCCCCTTTTAGGTACTACATTAGTTTTAAGAGGTTCTACACAAAAATAAAACACCGAGAATATTGCTACTTGTACGATATCACCCGATGCCCCTAGATTGACGTTACATACCGTTTCCCACACGCCACTCACCCTACTTCTCTCCTCCTCTCCTCGCCTCCCCTCCCTCCCCATTCCACCCTCTCATCTCATCCCGCCTCCACTGCCATCCCTCTCCACTCCTCCCTCCTCTCCCCCGTCTCCGCTCTCACCTGGAACACCTGGAACAGCTCCTTGAGCAGCTGGAGGCAGGCCAGCACGGTGATGACGTAGCGGCCCACGCTGGCAAACAGGTTCTGCTCCTCGTTAAGCCAGTCGCGGAATCTCCGGACAGCCGACGAACGTATCATTCGGAGGAGCCATTGCCGCTGCTGCGCCGGCCGAGTCGGGCAGGGCGTCAGACGACGCTGTGCTGTGGGTGACATAGGTGGAGGGAAGTCAGTAGACCGCGCGGCAGAGTCGGACAGGGCGTCAGACGCTGTGCTGTAGGTGACAGGGGTGCCGAGAGAAGTCAGTAGACCGCGCAGGGCAGCGGGCGCTCAGAGGATCTCAGAAACTCGAGAAGCTAGAGCATGCAGTAAGCAGGGGGGGGGGGGGCGATACAACGAATCGCAGATGTTTTCATTCCAAGAACTGCATGTAGGAATCAAAGCAACACCTTTGCATGCTTTCAGGGCCCAGGGGTAGCACTAATTCAATTTAACTTCCGGGTTTATTTGCAAATTGTCCGAAATTCGATTCGGAAATCGAATTTGGCGTGTTTCGCTAGGTGGTAGCGCGGCACAATGAGCTACTGACGCGATTTTTCTGGCGTAGGCGCTGGGCGGCGGTGTGGAGATGAGGTAGCCGGTGAGGAACGCCAGGAACGTGGTGTAGAGCAGCAGGTTGATGTAGTAGAGGTAGCGTGCCAGCCGGTGCCACTTGAAGTGCAGCAGCGTCAGGCACAGCGGGTGGCCCAACAACGCCTGAAGCCAACAGCACACGCTCAGAGACGAAATAGGCATCAAACTAAGCCTATTCAACAGGTTATCTTCTTTGGGAAGCTATGCTATTCAGCATTATGGAAAATCAAAAGTCCATCGAAATTAAGTCATGGGTTCATCCGAACACGCAATAATCCACCGACACATTAGTTGACTGCCTTGCATATCAAAAGTCTCCGGCGAAGTCATCCTTATACACATGCAGAACACATAAACCACTCGTTTCTGACGCTTAAACAAGGCTTAAACAAACACGGGCACACGGTGACTGGGGGCTATGGTTGGTTGCCGCTTACCACACGCTTGGCGCGGACCATGATCATCAGTGGGTGGTTGTTCTTTCTAACGGAGGAGTCCATGGTGTACGGATGGGCCGTTTCCTTCACGCGTCCATCGTCCGTGTAGCACGAGTATTCGTACAGTGTGTCACCTGAAACAAGATGACAGTATGTCACCTGAGACAAGATGACATTGTCACCTGAAACAAGATGACAGTATGTCACCTTCACAGTGTGTCACTGGAAACAAGATGACATTTAGCGCACCACAAGGCAGAAGCAAAAAATCGATAACATATTTTAACACCACCATGGGAGGTGAGCGAATGGCTAACATGTATCTGCAAACGAGAATACAGCTAAAAAAGAAGCAGTAACTTGTAGTATATCTCCGTTGTGGATTCATCAAAGTCGCTCGTTTTAGCATATAATTTTTGGTGACAAACTAAGTAACTGATTCGTTATTGGTGGATAGAAGAAAATGGCTGTCTGAGTTTCACATGACACTTCGCTTAATGCCTACCAAGAGCACTGGTGTTATCTTCTAGTTTAACGTTGATTTCAGAGTCGTCTTCCTGCGCCAGGTTAGAGTAGGTGTCGTCGATGTACTCAAAGTCGAATGTTACCGCCAGATTCTTGTCGTTCAGCTGGGATAATACGGAGATAGATCAACGTCAAAGAGCACGAACTGAAGTTTCGAATACTCGAGACTTGACATGATGAAATACATCATAATTGTAGTGAGAAAAGTTATACATTTCCAAACACAGCAATAAATGTAAAGAATCTTAATTTATATTAAATATTATTTTTTGTAAGCATTGTTCAGTAAAATTGATCACTAGCTCTATCACCCCTGTATCAAGCATCATCCATTGCACAGGATCTGCCATCTCATCTATCTCCCCACCACCACCACATTGTCCCGGCAGCTACTGACACCCCCTCTCTAAAACCACAGCCTCGCCGAGCCTCCAGCCGCTCCCCACCCGGCCGTACCTCCAGTCCGTTGGTCCTGGTGCACATGTTGAACACCTCCTCGGCGAGATCCGGGTACTTCTTGATGAGCAGCCGGATGGGCGTGACGCGTACGTGACGCGTCGACTGCGTCACGTTGTCCAGCGCGTCACGCCACTGCTCCGAGTGCAGGATCGCCGACACCACGTCCCTGTCCGGCCGGCAGGCGCGGTGTCAGGCGCGACATCACCACGGACATCACCACGGTGTCAGCTGAACTGAGACAGCTGGACGCTAACGACACTATGCGCGATCCGATGATCATTGGACAGTCGATTGGTCGATCCTTCTCAGCATATATGAACAATGGAGAGAGAATCTCGCAACACTTTTGAAATCGAAACACCGCAGATCCAACCATGACTGAAGCTTTTCTAGCTTCAGCTCTTTGGCGTTTAGCCCCACCAGGTTTTGTTGCTGGGGTCAAACGCAAAGTTGAAAGGGCAGTAGCCCTACTAACTGAATAGGAAACTTTAACCATGTCCAACTGACTGACCTGTGACCATGCAGACGAGCTGACTGACCTGTGACCATGCAGACGAGTTGAATGGCCTGTGACCATGCAGACGAGTTGACTGACCTGTGGCCATGCAGACGAGTTGACTGACCTGTGACCATGCAGACGAGTTGACTGACCTGTGGCCAGCAGACCGTTGACTGACCTGTTGACCATGCAGACGAGTTTGACTGACTGTGAACCATGCCAGACGAGTTGACTGACGCTGTGGCTGTGCAGTAGAGTTGGAACTGCCCTGTGACCATGCAGACGAGTTGACTGACTGTGACCATGCAGACCAGTTGACTGACCTGTGGCTGTGCGGTAGAGTTGACTGACGCTGTGCCATGCAGACGAGTTGACTGAACCTGTGGGCTGTGCAGTAGAGTTGACTGCCCTGTGGCCATGCAGAAGAGTTGACTGAACCTGTGAACCATGCAGACCAGTTGGCTGACTGTGGCTGTGCGTAAGACTTGACTGACCCTGTGGCCATGCAGCCAGTTGACTGACCTGTGGCTGTGCCAGTAGAGTTGAACTGACCTGTGGCCGATGCAGACCGTTGCTGACCTGTGGCCAATGCAGACCAGTTGAACTGACCTGTTGACCATGCAGACCAGTTGACTGACCTGTGACCCATGCAGACCAAGTTGACTGACCTGTGGCTTGCAAGACGAGTTGACTGACCTGTTGAACACTGTGCAGTAGAGGTTGAACTGCTCTTTGTGACCCATGCAGACGAGTTGAATGGGCTGTGCATGCAGACGAGGTTGAACTGACCTGTGACCATGCAGACGAGTTGACTGACCTGTGACCATGCAGACGAGTTGACTGACCTGTGACCATGCAGTAGAGTTGACTGACCTGTGGCCATGCAGACGAGTTGACTGACCTGTGGCCATGCAGACGAGTTGACTGACCTGTGCAGTAGAGTTGACTGACCTGTGACCATGCAGACGAGTGACTGACCTTGTGGACCATGCAGACCAGTTGACTGACCTGTGGGCTGTGCAGTAGAGTTGACTGGACCTGTGGCTGTGCAAGTAGAAGTTGACTGACTGTGACCATGCAACGAGTTGACTGACCTGTGACCCATGCAGACCAGTTGACTGAACCTGTGGCCATGCAGACGAGTTGACTGACCTGTGGCCATGCAGACGAGTTGACTGACCTGTGGCCATGCAGACCAGTTGACTGACCTGTGACCATGCAGACGAGTTGACTGACCTGTGGCTGTGCAGTAGAGTTGACTGACCTGTGCCTTGTGCAGTAGAGTTGACTGACCTGTGACCCATGCAGACGGTTGACTGACCTGTGACCAATGCAAGACCAGTTGACTGACCCTGGTGGCTGTGCAGTAGAGTTTTGACTGACCTGTGGGCTGTGCATGTTTAGAGTTAACTGACACTGTGGCTGTGCAGTAGAAGTTGACTGCCCTGTGACCATGCAGACCAGTTGACTGACCTGTGACTGGTGCAGTAGAGTTTGACTGAACCTGTGGCTGTGCAGTACAGAGTTGACTGACCTGTGACATGCAGACAGTTGACTGACCTGTGGCCATGCAGACGAAGTTGACTGACCCTGTGGGCTGTGCAGTAGAGTTGATCTGACCTGTGGTGTGCAGTAGAGTTTGACTGACCTGTGGCTGTGCAGTAGAGGTTGACTGACCTGTGGCTATGCAGTAGAGTTTGACTGGACCTGTGACTGGTGCAGTATGGCCAGCTCCAACGCTCCCTTGCCGCTGCCGTCCCGCGCGTGGAGCTGAGCGCCGCAGCTAGCAGCGGCCTCCACCACCGACCGTGACCCTCCCTGGCCCCGGTGGAGCGGGGTTCGTCTTAGACTAGTTTCCACCGGGTCCACGGGCGCGTCGTTCGCCAACAGGATCTGCGCCGACGCATTGCATAGGTGGGTTTAGTTCAGGTCACGATCGTACTACGGCGCATAATAACCTGAGTTTAAGAACGTGATTATTTTATTTGGCAAGCAATGGCGACAGCGACAGCGGATCTGATACGGGCAACAAAATGACAGTTTTAATCACATATTTCGGTACAAATGGTCTGGATGTCAAAAACAAAAACACACAAAACCCTCAGTCCAAACCAAGCGACACATCAGTCAACACACAAATTATCTGGATGCCGGGAAAGAAACAGGATACCCACAGTCAAAACCAGCCGACATGTCAGTGAATACCATGTTCTCCCCTCAGCGGCCCTGTACCTCGACGGTCTTCTTCCAGCCCTTGGCCGAGGCGCAGTCGAGTGGGGTCCACAGGTGCACGTTACGCGCCACGACGGCCGCTCCGGCGTCTATCAGCGCCTCGACCACCAGCTCGTGGCCCTCGAGGGCGGCCACGTGGAGGGCAGTGTTCTGCTGCTCGTCCTGGTCCGTGATGATGAGGTTGTCCCGCCGGAGCAGCTCCTTCACCACACTGTCAGGAGAAGCAATAAAGGAGGTCAGGAGAGGGGCGAAAATGGACAGAAATGAGACATCAGCCATTGTAGGAAGGTAAATCATACCACCCGTTGAAATCATCCATGACTCTTAGAAGTTTCGATATCCGCGCGTGCGAGCCCAAAAATCGGCGGGCGCGAAAATGCGGTCGCAATAGCTCACATGCGGACTTGGAGGAAACTGAGCCTCTTCGTTACATAGACAATTGTTCCGTGCGTTTTGTCGTTCGTTTCCGGGAAGACCAGCCGTCGTTAAACAGGCGTTNAACAGATGTGGCCTGAATACGGCCAGGGGAGGGAGAGGACTGCGCTCTCGCTCCGAGGACACCGGGGTCCTCCCTCGTGGCTCCACAACCCACGTCGGTGTGGTCGGACATATGCGACCCAGATAGCCGCGCCGGCCGGGAGGAGCAGGCAACGTGAATGCTGTCCAGTTCGCTCTCCAACATAGCCGGCCCGATTTTCCTAGTACATACGCGGAAAATCTAGTAACAAGGTGAGCGGACTATTACATGGCAAAACACTACACAACGTCAACACAAAACGAAACTACAATCACAAACAAACCACAAACGTCGTATCCTGTTTCCCGCCGCAGCTATAACTAATACATATGTACCCCATAACAAACTACCACATGGTCAACACAGTAAAATTGGCCGCCGCCTCACACAGCGCAGGACAGCGTCACACATCACTCAGTGTCGACGTCACACTCGAGTCGGCACAGCCGGGCGACAGGCCGCTTTATATTGGCAAGGTGGCGGTCGTCACTTCAACGACTTCTTTCCCGGCTGTCCGCGCCCAGGGAACACTCGTGTCACACGTCCGATCGGCGAGTGTCCGCGAGGCACATTGTCGTATGTACCGTGTAACAGCGCCCTCCCGGGCCGCGGCCACACCACGATCCTTCCCGACACTGCGACTCGTCCTCGTAACGTGAAACAGCGCCCTCTCGGGCCGCGGTCACACAATCCTTTCCGTCACTGCGACTCGTCCTCGTACCGTGCAACAGCGCCCTCCCGGGCCGCGGTCACACAACCCTTTCTGTCACTGCCTGTCACTGCGTGCTGTCTGACGCGAAACGGTGTGGAAACACGCGTTTTCCACCGTGGATGAGAGTGTGGTGTCTCCTCCCACATAGTCACATTTCGCAGCGCACGGGCAGCTGGCGCTGACATGATGGCGTGCCAGGCAGTTAAAACACATGCCATTGTCAGCGGCGAACCAGCTCGCTCGTCCGCGCTCAGAGCCGTGAATGTCGCACAGTACTGGATGTCGTGCTCTTCTCCGCACATGAAGCACGCGTCGCGACCCACAGCTGACGGGTTTCTGGCCCCGGCGTCTGATGGCTTTACTGCCGTATTGCGATCCGTGGGAGCCGACGCGGTGGTAAACACGCGCCCTTGCGGCGGCCTGCCTGCGGGAGGGTTAACCTCAACCTTGGGCGCGTGCCAGAAGCCTGTCTGGCTCACCGCGACCCGACCGGCGGCGACGAGCCGACGTAGCCAGACGTCGAGGTCCACAAGAGTGGGGCGAGCGATGCTGTGCTGCACGACGTGCTCACCCCACTTCCAAGCCAGGCTGGCAGGGACTTCCCGGCCACCGCCGTCACGTTGCTGGCAGCGGCGAGGTCCGCCGTAATGCAACACTGCAGAATCCGTACCGCGGTGCGCAGATCCCGAGAGAGCTCAAAGTGAGCGTCTTGAGATCGTCCCCATTCTTCACTGGTCGTACGTCAGAGCCTCCTCACTGTTGGCTTGATGATGCGAGCTGGGTCGCCAAACTCCTCTTCCAGTCGCCGGCGCGGTGTCGTAGCAGACTAGCGTCACTCATCATACCCCGCAGCTGAGTTCCCTGGCGGCCTGGTCAAGGTTGAGAACTGAGGTTATGTGAGCCGCTCGATGTCTGTTATGTCTTGTCTGTCAATGAACCAACGCTCTGAAGAGCGCGAGTCCATCGCGGCCACTGAGCGCGACCCACTGAACTGCTCCCAGTTGTAATGCTGGGGCAGATGAGTGCGCCGGCGGACGGATGGTGGCGAGCGGGTACGGTTGCCGGCTTGCAGTTGCAGGCGCGAGCGTGCGTTAGCTGGCGTTGCAAATCCATCGACGCGGCTGCGGCTGCAGCTGGCCCAGCCAGCTTCTGGTGCGAACAGTAGCATCGTCTGACTGTGGCAGCTCGTGCAGCTGCCGACGTGGCTCGATCGGAGGTCGATCGGAGCTCGAGCGGAGCCCGTCAGGTGGCGCGTCGCCACCTGTGGGCAGAGTCCTGGCTTCCTCTTGCTCTAGCTCCTTTTCCAGCATGACAACGTCCAGCTGATGACGCTCCGCTTCGTCCTTAAGCTCTTGAGCTTCGAGAGCCGCCTGCAACTGAGCCAGCTCCGCCTGCATCTCCGCCTGCCGCCGGGCCAGCTCCGTCTTGGCTGCTGCCGCGCGCTGACCCTGCTCAGCATGGAGTTGGCTGAGTGCAGCTCGGCGGCGAGCATCGCTGAGCCGAGACACTGTGCTACCACCTGCCTCACTCCGTGTGTGACAGCTCGTCCTCGCACTCGGCTGCGATCTCGCGTCACCACTCTGTGATTTAACGTCCGACATAGTTCACTTTTCACTGCAGCGCTCCTCCACAAAATGTCACTTGTAATCCACTTCACTAGTTCACCACATCCGGTCCGGTAGGCCAAAATGTTCGTGCGTTTCGTCGTTTCGTTCCGGGAGACAGCCGTCGTTAACAGGCGTGAAGAGACAAGAGTTTCATTCGGCTAAAGATCGATAGGAGATATACCAGATGTCGGCGTCTGCGTTGGTCCCGTTCGCCGTGCGACGGGGGTCGAATGGCCGTCTGCTCGCGCCTCTATCCGTTGACTGCCTTCCTCCCGCGAGCCCTTGTCTGCTTCCTCGCTGCCGCGACCACCGCCGGCGGAGAATAGATGTGGGCCTGAATTACGGCCATGGAGGAGAGGGACTTGCGCTCTCGCTCCGAGGAAACACCGGGGTCCTCCCTCGTGGCTCCACAACCCACGTCGGTGTGTCGGACATATGCGACCCAGATAGCCGCGCCGGCCGGGAGGAGCAGGCAACGTGAATGCTGTCCAGTTCGCTCTCCAACACCGGTATTGACGCATCAGGAACGGATGACAATATATCCGGGATAGATTCCGATATATCGGGTGAACGGGTGGCGATATATGGCGATAAATCCTGTTGGCGATATAACGGGCGGGGACCACAGGCGATACAATCCGCTTTTTAGCTATCATTTTTGCTACCTAGGTCCGCCAAAAAGGTTCGCCCCCCCCCAACTTGAAAGTCTTCCACGCCCCTGGCTTCCAGTGCAGCGGCGGCTGACGGCACCCACGTGGCTGTCCCATGTCAGGTTTTTGTCGAAAATTATGCCCAGATTTTTACCTCGTTACAAGGGACGAGGTTTGTGTCACGAAAGGTTACTTCGAAATTTGGAAGGTTGCGCAAATTTTGGCGGTTTCCGAAAACAATGAGTTGTGTTTTGTTCGCGTTGGCCTTGAGGGCGTTCGCGCGGAACCATTGGGCCAAAGATGACAGCGAGTTTTCCATGCTGGAGATGAGCGCTGGGAGTTCGCTCTTTTTACCAGAGACCCAGACCTGGGTGTCGTTCCAGCGTACTGTAGCACCTTAGCGTCGGCGGGCTACAGCGAAAGGTCGTCTGCGAAGACGGAGAACAGTATCGGCCGAAGCAGAACCCTGAAACACTCGCCATGTGTTTGGGATCGGGGGCGAAGACTCGCCTCCGTTGCCACCACTGTCACGCAGAGACACACTCTGCGTGGGCCGCGGAGGTACGCCTTCAAACCACTCGTGTTCAACCACCGTGCCAAGCTCAGCTTGCTAAGAAGTTATGCTGTGGTCAATAACGTCGAAACACTTGCTAAGGTCTATCAAGCAGAGAAGCGAGATCTCACCTGTCGAACCTGTCTGTCGGTGGCAGAGAGAATGAGGTCGGAAGCGGTCACCAGCGCGGTTTCCGTCGAGTGGTGTGGACGGAAGCCGTGCTGGTTGGGAGACAGGAGGTTGTTTGAAGAGAGGTAATGATAGAGCTGTCGTTGAACGACTCGCTCCACGACCTTGGAAATTATAGGAGTGATAGATATCGGACGGAAGTTAGTGGGATCAGACGGGTCACCGTTTTTGAAGATAGGGTGGATAAGGGAGTGTTTCCAGGAAGATGGATAGTCTGATTGGATAAGACAGGTCAGGTGTTGATGATGTGCAAAATGACGTCGCCGACAGCAGGGAAACCAGCTTTAAGAACTCGTATACACATACCATCCGCACCACGAGCGGGCGAGTTCCTCATAGTAAGTATTTGTAGATACCTATTACAATTCCTCGTGTAATAGGTATCTACAAATATAAAACATTTTGATTATACATGGTGACGACTAGCCAAACATTGAATCGGAGCGTGATGCTCCAGTGTTTAAAACAATTGTCATAAGACTCATAAGTCATTAGTCGTAGCACTACCACTGCCGGGTTTCAAAATTTCCTGCTCTCCTCCCACCTGCCGCCGGCGGCGCTCGCTTGTGAAAAGGAGGTTGATTTTGAATATCATTCTATGATCGATTTATGTTGAAATTCAAATAAATGTGTTTAAATCAATGGATCAGTATGTCCTCTTATTCACTAACTTTTAATTTGCGTCGCTGCGACTCTTATGAACTGAATAATCGCTTAGAGGCCCAACAGTTTCGGGCCTCAGCCGACTTCCATTGCCAGCCACAGACGCGGTATCGTCGGTTGCACGGCGTTTGCTCGCTGGTGCCTCGGTAGCTGAAGTAAGCGGGTGGGAGGTGCCGAGGCGCCGGCCGGCCGGGCCGCATATTTCCCAAGTGTATACAGCTGGCGGTAATAGCAACCTCTTAGAGAGACATAGTCAGTCAAAAATATAGATATTGATTTGATTTTTTTCGGAGGGCATCGTTCATACTTGATTATCTTATATATCTTCCAGTTTTTGAATATGCTTGACATTTTTTTATTTTAATTGTTTTGGAAATTGTTTTGAAAATTATTTTGTCTTCCCAAAATTACAATTGTTAAATATATAAAAACGGAAGATATATTGGAGATCGAAGTATGGACGATGCCTCCCGAAAAAAAAATCAAAGCAATATCTATATTTTTGACTGACTTATTTCTCTCTAACTGGCTGCTATTACCGCCAGCAGTATACACTTGGGAAATATGCGGCCGGGCCTCAGTAGCTGGCTCATGGTTTCGAAACTTCGGTTATTATTTAAAAACAGACCGGTCACTGGTGGGCGGAGCGGCTAGAAAATTGTGTTGTTACTTATCAGTTCATATAAATAATACACATGATAATGATAAATTAATGAGGAAATACATTATTTTGCTATTTAAAAATATATTTTCCGTTTTTTTTTCCTCAAAAATGACGGGTGAGGCCCGGCCTCAGTTGCCTCCTATGACGAGCCGCCACTGGACTTGAGTTGTATGGGTGTCACAGCCCACAGGGACAAACTCAATGTGGTTTCTGTCGTCCTATCACTGTCAAAAGCCGGTGGATCATGGTGTCCGTACAGTGTCCTGGAATTGTCCATTTCGATATGAGCTCAGCACCCAGCTCAAGACGCATGCGTCCGCCCGGTATCCTGAACTAAGTGTTTGTCTGGCAGGCGGCGTGGATTCTGAAGGCCCGAGCGCTGACGCAGCAGGTCTACATGGACGACATCGAGGCGGACGAGGACGGCATCGCCGACACGGTGATGGACGACAACGCCATCGCGCAGGTGGCGCGGCCGGGCACCTCACTCAAGACGCCGGGCTCACAGCGTGGCGGCACCAGCCAGGCCTTCAGCCAGACCCTCATGTCGGTCCTGCCCTGCGGCACCAGCCAGGCCTTCAGGTCGGTCCTGCCCTGCGGCACCAGCCAGGCCTTCAGGTCAGTCCTGTCCTGCGGCACCAGCCAGACCTTCAGGTCAGTCTCGCACCAGCCAGGCTGTTCGGTGGCAGTCAGCTGACACTTAACAGTCATGTGTCAGTCTCCTGGCAGTCCTTCGGCAGTCATCTGGCAGTCCACTTTCACTCTGTTGGCTCTTTCCTGACAGTTTTGGCATTTCTCCGGCCGATCGGCCTTCAGGAGCTGGGCCGAGCTCAGAGCTGCACTCCACAGAGCAATTCCCCTAACGGCTGAACATTGCCTCACTCACGCTGCCCGTGCACAGCGGTGAACAGAGCCGCAGTGCAGCGCCCGCACGTGCACAATTTGCTCGCTAACTGCAGCCGTCGGCCTTGTGCCGGGTCAGCGCGGCTCGGCGCGGCGCTCTCGCTGTTTGTGCTGACCCCTGTTCCGCGCTCATTTTCCCAAACTGCCACAATTGTTTATGTGGTAGGTACTAGACCGTGTTCGGGCGTGGGAGGTTTGCTCTCCTGGTCGCCGCGAGTCAAGGTTTTCTCGGCTGCTGTTGTTTTGTATTAACCTGCGAGTTACTGGGGGGTTATTTATAGCCCCCGTTATTTTACAAAATCTCCTAAAACAACAGCGTTATTGTCACCAAATTTGAAGTACCTTCTCTCACATCAATTTTACACCTGTTGGCCGAAGGAACAAATTAAGGCTATGATACGTCAACCGGAAATGACGTCAGAGTGACGTGAAATGACATCAGAGTGACGTCATGTTCTGTTGCTTTTGTTGAAAAAGAAGGGTTTGCGGAAAACGCTGTAAGAAGTTCACCTTTTAAGATAAATTAAGTTGTCATATACAAAATGATAAAAGACTCAGCTATCGAACTGTCATCTCGGATTTTCGAAATTTACTGAAATTGTGAAATTTGAGAAGTACAAAGACATTTTTTTCCAAATGTTCCAAAAAATATCTACAAAAACGGAATATATATGTGATTGAGACTCGAGTCTAATGAAAATGTGTACCAAGTTTGAAGTCGATATCGTCGAAAGTGACTGACTTACGACCTTTCAAAGACAAAATTCGACCACCTCTACAGCATTACAATGCATTAAAAATGCATTTCCGTTTCTGCTTTTTACTTCTATTTATATTGATCAAACTATGTTCGACGGTCATTTGTCGCGTTCTAGTCGAAAATAAACCCATAAACATGTGTTACAATTCCTAATGACCGTAATCTGAAGTTTTACCTCGTGACCTCGGACGACCTTGACCTGACCCAAGGTCATCAGCCTAGAATGGTACTTAGAAGTGGCAGATAAACGAATCATACCCTTTTATCAACTGTTTATGCGTTTAATATCGCATTTTTGCGCGACAATTACATCCATCGGACTTTGATGACACGGTCAAACATTCTGTCTTTGACGTGACCTGTGACGTCATCGGTGACACTGAGGTTAACAATATTTGGTTTCCATAGACAAATGTTGCAGGGCTATCGATTTCCCCTTAAATTTGTAATATCGGTCCAATAGTTCCGGAGATCAAAGGGGGCTATTAATAGCCCCCCCCCCCAAAAAAAAAACACCCCAGTAAGTCGCGTTACATAATATACCCCAGTAACTCGGTCCCATGTATGGGCACTGCTGGAGAACCTCGGTTGGCCCGGAGTCAGCTAGCTGGTACGGTACCATTCCCTGTTTCTGGCGCATAAGGTTTAACCCGCGCACGGCCGGGAGTTCGCGCCAACCACGAACGGCCGAGGGTGTTGATTCACCCCCTTTCCCACACACACACACTAAGATCTCGAAAACCACGCAACGTAGCGACAATAAAAAAATGGAGTTAGCTCGAGATAAGCTCTATCGAAAGTTAATGGCATTTGTTTAAGTCAGGTCTGGTCACCAACTTAGAAAAATCGAAGGTCAAATTTTCCCGTGTTAGGACTTTGCTCAGAAACCCCCAAATATCTCGGGAACTATGATAGCTATGAACATTGAACAAACAGAAAACAAATCGAAGACTCTTGAAAAATTGCTATTGCCAAGGTGTCCTCAGAATTTAGCTCAGCTCAATAGTTTAGGCTCCAGAGGTCATCAAAGGTCAAAAAGGCTATTTGATGGGAGAACAAATATCGCAAAATACGTTTTACCAACACAGATAGGGCAATAACATTGACGCCATAGTGTGTTTCCATTTAAGGCGCTTCGAACCATCTTCATGTTGACCAGGTTAGGTCAACTTAGAAATTTGACATCAGGTCAAGGTCAAGTGTTGACATAAGTAGGTCATGTTACATATGGGGAGATGTGTCTCGATTATATAAAAAATTGTATCGGTTTCACTTATCATCCTTCTGTCGAGAGGTTATTGCCTCAAAGGGTTGGTGACCTCGGATGACCTCAGCTGACCCTGAAGACTGTAGAGATCACTGAACAAACATTGCACCTGGTTCGTCAAGAATGGCATATGATAACATGCTCCAGAAGGAATTGGT
>VOPJ01004594.1:0-14092 GCA_014673585.1 Semibalanus balanoides
TTTACAGGCCCTCGTTAACCCCAGCAGAATGGCTCCGTTAACCCCAAATGGGGTCATGAACCACCGTTTGGAAACCACTACAATAGTATACACAATTCGTTCGAAAAGCTACGTTCAAAAACTTTTTCCCCAAAAAGCGTGCATAGTGCATACGTTGCTTTATTGTTTCGAAACGTGAAGGTAAAATCACGTTTCTAATGTCACGGGATGAGACGTTAGATCACATGGTGCCTTGAGACACATGTTTTTCTTTGCCGGCCCTAGTGAAGCCAAATTGCACTTGATAACACATTATATAGCAAATGTTCGTACCACAGCTTTTGCCCCATGCAAACGATAATTCAACCTATAAGCAGGTTGTTCCGAGTTTTTACTAAAGGTAACGTTACGGTAGCACCAACTCCCCCCCTCCCCTCCCCCATGTCACATTGCGTCACCGCTGCGGGCCGACTCCCCCCCCCCCCACCCCCTCATGCGTTACGTAATTAATGGACGGCCCCCTACCCACTGTCCAGTCCCGTCCCATGGCTACCCACTGTCCAGTCCCGTCCCATGGCTACCCACTGTCCAGTCCCGTCCCATGGCTGTCCATTGTCCAGGCCCGTCCCATGGCTGTCCATTGTCCAGTCCCGTCCCAGGGCTGTCCAGTGTCCAGTCCCGTCCCAAGGCTGTCCACTGTCCAGTCCCGTCCCATGGCTGTCCATTGTCCAGTACCGTCCCATGGCTATCCACTGTCTAGTCCCGTCCCATGGCTACCCACTGTCCAGTCCCGTCCCATGACTGTCCATTGTTCAGTCCCGTCTCATTGCTACCCACTGTCCAGTACCGTCCCATGGCTATCCTCTGTCCAGTCCCGTCCAATGGCTGTCCAGTGTCCAGTCCCATCTCATGCTGTCCAGTGTCCAGTCCCGTCCCATGGCTGTCCCACTGTCCAGTCCCGTCTCATGGCTGTCCAGTGTCCACTGTCCAGACCCGTCCCATGGCTGTCCACTGACCAGTCCCGTCCCATGGCTGTCCACTGTCCAGTCCCGTCTCATGGCTGTCCATTGTCCAGTACCGTCCCGTGGCTGTCCACTGTCCCGTCCCGTCCCATGGCTGTCCTGTGTCCAGTCCCGTCCCATGGCTCTCCAGTGTCCAGTCCCGTCCCATGGCTGTCCACTGTCCAGTCCCGTCCCATGGCTGTCCACTTGACCAGTCCCGTCCCATGGACTGTCCACTGTTCCGAGTCCCGCTCCCAATGGTGTCCAGTGTCCAGTCCCGTCCCATTGGCTGTCCCTGTAAAACCAAATACCGTCTCATGCTGTCCTGATTGTCCAGTCCCGTCCCATTGCTAGTCCCGTCCAGTCCCGTCCCATGGCTGTCCAGTGGGTCCAGTCCCGCTCCCATGGCTGTCCATTTGTCCCAGTCCCGTCCCATGGCTGTCCACTGTCCAGTACCCGTCCCATGGCTGTCCACTGTCCAGTCCCGTCCTATTGGCTGTCCAGTGTCCAGTCAAGTCCCGTCCCATGGCTGTCCATTGTCCAGTCCCGTCCCATGGCTGTCCACTGTCCAGTCCCGTCCCATGGCTGTCCACTGTCCAGTCCCGTCCCACGGCTGGTCCAGTGCCAGTGCCCTCCCATGGCTACCCACTGCTCCAGTCCAGTCCCGTCCCATGGCGTTCCACTGTTCAGTTCCGTCCCATGACTGTCCACTGTCCAAGTTACCGTCTCATGCTGTCCTGTGTGCCCGTCCCGTCCATTGCTGTCCAGTGTCCATCCCGTTCCCATGGCTGTCCACTGTCAGTACCGTTCTCATGGGCTGTCTGTGTCAGTCCCGTCCCATTGCTGTCCAGTGTCCAGGTCCGTCCCAGGCTGTCCAGTGTCCCAAGTACCGTCCCATTGCTGTCCCATGTCCCAGTTCCCGTCCCTGGGCTGATCCACTGTCTAGTCCCGTTCCATGGCTGTCCACTTGTCCAGTACCTTCCCATGGCGTCCAGTGTCCAGTCCCCCCGTCCCGTGGCTGTCCACTGTCCAGTCCCGTCCATGGCTGTTCCACTGTCCAAGGTACCGCTCTCATGCGCTGTCCTGCGTCCAAGTGCCCGTCCCATTGCTGTCCAGTGTCCAGTCCCGTCCCATGGCTGTCCACTGTCCAGTACCGTCTCATGGCTGTCCTGTGTCCAGTCACGTCCCATTGCTGTCCAGTGTCCAGTCCCGTCCCATGTCTGTCCAGTGTCCAGTCCCGTCCCATGGCTGTCCAGTGTCCAGTACCGTCCCATGCTGTCCAGTGTCCAGTACCGTTTCCCGTGGCTGTCCACTGTCCAGTCCCGTCCCATGGCTGTCCACTGTCCAGTTACCGTCTCATGGCTGTCCTGTTGGTCCAGTTCCTCCCATTGCTGTCCAGTGTCCAGTCCCGTCCCATGGCTTCCAGTGTCCAGTGCCGTTACTATGGGCTGTCCTGTGTCCAGTCCCGTCCCATTTGCTGTTCACTGTCCAGTTCCCGTCCATGGCTGTCCACTTGTCCAGTTTACCGTCCCATGCTGTCCAGTGTCCAGTCCCGTCCCATGGCTGTCCAGTGTCCAGTCCCGTCCCATGGCTGTCCAGTGTCCAGTTTCGTCCCATGGCTGTCCAGTGTCCAGTCCCGTCCCATGGCTACCCATGGCTGTCCTGTGTCCAGTCCCGTCCCATTGCTGTCCAGTGTCCAGTCCCGTCCCATGGCTGTCAACTGTCCAGTCCCGTCCCATGGCTGTCCAGTGTCCAGTCCCGTCCCATGGCTGTCCACTGTCCAGTACCCGTCCCATGGCTGTCCAGTGTCCAGTACCGTCCCGTGGCTGTCCACTGTCCAGTCCCGTCTCATTGCTACCCACTGTCCAGTCCCGTCTCATGGCTGTCCACTGTCCAGTCCCGTCCATGACTGTCCACTGTCCAGTCCCGTCTCATGGCTGCCTTTGCGCCGTCCGGTCAGCGTCTCAGCTTCGAGACTGAATCGCCAGCTCTGCCGTGTCGGCTGCCCTCAGCGCTCTGCCTCGGCAGTCGGCAGCTCGGGGCCCGTTCTCGGAAAGCGATCATTAGCAGCACGGCCGGCCGGCACCGCGGGGCGGCACTGATGCAGGCCGCGGCGCCGCGCCGCTTGTACCGCCGTGTTTGACGGCACACCGCTGATGGCGGCGCCGCACGCGAGGCTCGGCCGGTGTCCGAGGCTTCACCAGGGCCCGGCTGGTGTCCGAGGCTTCACCAGGGCCCGGCTGGTGTCCGAGGCTTCACCAGGGCCCGGCCGGTGTCCGAGGCTTCACCAGGGCCCGACCGGTGTCCGAGGCTTTACCAGGGCCCGGCCGGTGTCCGAGGCTTCACCGGGGCCCGGCTGGTGTCCGAGGCTTCACCAGGGCCCGGCCGGTGTCCGAGGCTTCACCGGGGCCCGGCTGGTGTCCGAGGCTTCACCAGCCCGGCCGGCCAGGGGTATAGAGAGCGAGAGAGACGCAGCACAGTCGGTGTCAGGAGGAGGTTCCGGGTCAGAGTAAACAGCAGAGGACAGGGAACTCGGATGACGGGGAACAATAACTTGAGGACGGAGGACGGAGGGTAGGTGGAAAGGTCATCACGCTGGTGAGCATGCCGACACCTGTATACTGTATAGCCCGACATCCCTGTCCGCCTCACCATCCACCGTGGTGTGCAATCACCGCACAAATGGCTCCTAAATTCACCGCAAAAACTGACAAGGTATTAATGGCGGCCGCGCTCAGCCCGTTATTGGATAAAAGTGCTGAACCACGCTCTCCGTCGACCATTACGGCGCGCCGCAGTCGCCGCAGTCGGCCTCCCGGGGACCGCTGACAAAAAGGTCCTCCTCTGAGCTGCGCAGCGCCGGCTGATTAAGTCATACGCTCAAGATGGATGAACGAGTAATTGCACGGTCTAATCGAGTGGACGTGTCGGTCGGGCCATTACCAGCCGGCGCTGGAGGCACCGCCACACCGCGCCGCCTCCGCCGCATCTCACCACGCCGCGCCGGGGGCAGCGCAGGGTTCCCGGGACCGGCAGAGGACGGCACTGCCGCGGGGGAGCCGGGGCAGGGGTCAGGCGGAGGTATCCTCCGTGGGGCCTCTGCCGCGGGGGTGCCGGGGCAGGGGTCAGGCGGAGGTAGCCTCCGTGGGGCCTCTGCCGCGGGGGTGCCGGGGCAGGGGTCAGGCGGAGATAGCCTCCGTGGGGCCTCTGCCGCGGGGGTGCCGGGGCAGGGGCCAGGCGGAGGTAGCCTCCGTGGGGCCTCTGCCGCGGGGGTGCCGGGGCAGGGGTCAGGCGGAGGTAGCCTCCGTGGGGCCTCTGCCGCGGGGTGCCGGGGCAGGGGTCAGGCGGAGGTATCCTCCGTGGGGCCTCTGCCGCGGGGGAGCCGTGGCAGGGGTCAGGCGGAGGTAGCCTCCGTGAGGCCCAGCGGGGGAGTTCCAGCTACACTCGACACGGGCCGCCGTCACAGGGCTGGGCAGAGCGATGGCAGGTATAGGTATATGTGTATCGCAGAGGTGATGGAGATGTTTACCCCAGGTCTAGCTGGAGGCTCCGTGCTCTGTGAAAACTGGCCCAGCCTGATACCGGCAGGAGGGACAGTACTGGTACTGTACTGGTACGTTGATATAGTGGTGCTATAACGACGGGGCAATTGAGCGAAGATCCACTGCTAGGACAAGTATGTGTAGAGATTGCAAAGGCACCCTCATTTGGGATTGAAATAATGAAGTTTAACACTACAGCAGGAATGTTAATGCAAAACAGACTACATGTCATAAAAGCAAGGTCAGTAATTACATTTATGACATACAAAATGATATAGTGAAACAAGAAAGTCGGGTGCGACGATACCCATCGATATTTTGACAAGCGTTGATAGCGGTGTCAAAACACCGAAACAAAAACCGGGTCGCACGCGAAGATGGTACATACCTATATATCTGATCTATGGTGAATTAACAATTAGCCGGAGCTGCTGAGGAAAGGCAAGGCGCGGTACCTAGTTCTGACAATACTGACGTTATTATCATAAAAAACAACACGTACAGCCGCCATCATCATTTAGTAACAACCGTTTCGGTCATATGACCAATATTGACCACCCTTGCTCACTGGTCGATGGCATTCAATAAATGAAACAATTAGCTCAGAGAAATTCCCATCCAATCAAACGGAGACGACAGACACTGGGTCGTGCCAGCTCTCACCCGAGAGAATCAATACACTAGTTCCTTGAACAACACGGACGACATCCGGACGTTCCCTTTCCATCGTTCACCGTTGGGTTCAGGGCGAGCGTCCCACAGGGGCCGTACACCTTCCTCCCTGTAGAGCGCCGTCTCCCGGGGCGGCACGGCCAGCGCCACAGCTCAGCCACATTAAGTCGTCTCCGAATAGTTCAGGTGATTTTTTGCCGCTCCCAACGAGACAATACAGTACCAGGCGCGGTGGTTACCTTACACTCGAAGAATAATTATGCCATAACTCTCCGAGTCGGCGCGGGGAGCCGGCGCGATCAGCACGACTCCGAAAAAAGCCCCATAACGCGGCCATTGACAGGCCAGTTTGTCACCGATGCTGGCGCGTCGGCGGCGCTCACGGCGCCCCGCTGCGCCGCCGATCGCCGCGCTGGCGGAGCG
The DNA here is from genome assembly GCA_014673585.1 of Semibalanus balanoides. Lineage (NCBI taxonomy): Eukaryota > Metazoa > Arthropoda > Thecostraca > Balanomorpha > Balanidae > Semibalanus > Semibalanus balanoides. Next base: position 5,618 of record VOPJ01004594.1, read on the forward strand.
CCGCCCATCGGCACACGGCCGTCGATAAATAGCCATAAAATCAGGGCGCCGCACACAGACCGGGGCCCGCCACCGACGCTGCCGCCGCCTGGTGGTCTGACGGCGAACCTCGCCCGCGGCGGAGAGAGAATCGAGCCAACACCGCGCTGTCAGGACCGTGAACGGAGGAGTGGGCAGCCGATGATTGTGATTGGTAGCGACACAGTCCCTCAGATAGGTATCAGCATTTAGCTTACAGTCCAGGAGCCCAGCCGGTTACAATGCCTGAAGACACCATGAATGCACTACAAAATGTTGTTGTTAATTTTATATTTAACAATAAAAACACTAAATAAGACTAAAAAATAATTTATCAAAACTTAAAAAGTAAAATACACATATTTAATTGCAAGATATACAGTTTTGGATGGAGTCTCGTATGGTAGGTATGTAACAATTTCACAAATGTCTGAAATTTCCGAAATCAAGTTTCGGTCACATGACCAATGTTGCCCGCCCTCATTGTAGTGTAGACTCGGAAGGCACAAACAAATCGCACATTTGTTTAATCGAAATCAATGTCAGCCACTGCACAATAGGTACATCACTCTTTCAAATAGCCGTATCGGATTTTCAATTTTTAACATACCTACTGAATTAAAACAAATCTCCGACTGATGTCTTTTTAGGTTTCCCAACATTTCGATAACAATTCTTCAAAAAAAGCAAAATGCATGACATTAAAATTAATCGCATAAATACCTACATAAGTGCTAGCCAAGCTTATCGACCTCAGAGGGTCCACGGTCGATCTTAGGAGGCCATCAGTGAATCTCAGGGGGCGCTCGTTCGATCTCAGTGGGCCCTCAGTCGATCTGTAAAGCATACGTCCGCAAAATGACCTGCTTATGGTTTGTACTTCACCCAAGGTCACCAATATCTCAGAACAGCGATAATAGCGCTATTACGCTATTGCATATTTCAAAAATTGTCGCTTAGTCCTTTATGGCATTAAAAAAATAAGTTTGCCTTGACCTGTGATGTCATCTTTGATGCTAAGTCAACAAGAGTACCAAAATTTTCTTTGACAAGTTCTCCGTGTCCATGGCTATCGAATGTCGTTTGAAACTTCGAAATCAGTCAGCTGGATTCAGAGAACGATTGAGTGGACAAAAATGCACTCCAGAAATTGGCGTTGAGAAAAATGTCCGTAGCAGAGTAAGGGGTGCGAAGAAAAAGTTGAACGCTGCATTGCAATGGGGCATTGGGGCAAAATTATGAATTCATCAATTATGAATTCATTGAGTACAACGAGTCGACACGGTACATATCTGCAAAAAGCTGACCAAACTTAACTACTTATGTCCTACATCACACAAACTTCTGAAATATGTGTGTGACATTGCACCTACCTATACCTACCGAAAGTTTCAGATTTGACATGCCTTCATCATCCACAAATGTTCTTCGTATTCGACGCAAATATTACCTAGGTATTTTAGAGGCGACAAAGAATACTTCGATTGCAAAACATGCCAGTCAAAACGCTATCGCGACGGCTTCTTGACGATCTTCCGAATCTGACTTATCACTATGCCCAAGGCTTCCTCTAAGCAATTTTCATTGGCGGATCTAGACTTTGAGTTTGGGGGGGATTTCGCTCTGTTTCGTCAGCGAAAAGTTGTTAACCGAGGGAGGTGACGTCGAGTCGTCAGCGCCAAAAGTCGCTGAGCGGGGGTCGGGTCTCATCGCGAAAGATTCGTCAACCGGACCCGTGGGGACAGTTCAACGCGTTTTCTTACCATCGACTACGGGGGATTTTTGCGTCCACTGGAGGGGGTCCGGGGAGGGGATTTTTCAAGGCACTGCACGGGACAAATCCTCCCAGTTAACATGTCAAATTAGGCCCTGCTTATGTCAGTGCGTTAACCTGTCATGCCCCCCCCCCCCAGTCTGTCGGCCTGCCATGACCCTGACCTGTCAACCTGCCATGAACCCCTGCTAAAAACCGCACTCCTGTGACCTTAGTGGCCGCTGGTTAACCAGCCTCCTGTGACCTCCGTGGACGCCGGTTTACCAGCCTCCAGTGACCTCAGTCCTCAGTGGGCGCCGGTTAGCGTCGGTCAGCGTGCTGCCGCTAACGGCCGGCACCAATCGCGGCGCGCGCGGCGCCACATTCCGTCTCCGGCGGCCATTCAGCGCGCCACTAACGCCGACACCACCACCACGGGCCGTCGACTCCGGCGCACTAATGAATCTTTCAGCGGCTCGCCACTTTTCATCGCCGCCGCCGCGCCATTATCGTCGCCACAAAGCGTGCCCATCTGCGCGCGCGGCGTATTGTGGCGCGGCGGCGACGCGGCACCGGTAGCGCCGCGCCACAACCGCCGCCCCACACGGCCGACCGACCGCCAACCCCCGCCGCCACCCGCCGCAAATGAAAACATTCCCATTAATCATCGGAAAATACTGGCCGCCCGGCAGCACGGCACGGCTTTGGTCTGAGGCCCGCGGGGAGGACATTCCCCAAGCCAGAGCCGCGCGATCTGCCGACGGAGCAGCGAGGCCGACACCTATGAAGCTGTCGGAGCGGGGTCGCCGCTGATAGTTATTATGTTGTCACTGACCGATGGGCGGCCGGCCGCGAACAGCGTCCTGCCAAGCCGCCAACAGCGCCACCCCAGCCGGCCCGCCGGCCCGACCGGCAGATAAATCCAGCTGGTAATCACGCGAGAAAGTGCGGCGACCACCACTCGTCCGGAGGAGTCGCGGCCGAGCCGACTAATTACGGGCACAGCACGGTCGCGGCCGCCGGTCAGTCAGGGCCGGCCGGGCGGTAAATCTGGCACGGCGGCAGCGGCGGCGGCTCCGGGGGCACGGGAGGCCGCCACCGCAGCATCCCCGCACAGAGATCAGAAGGCGATACGACGCGCGGGGCCCGCAAAAATGCGACATCGACCGCCGCTGCCACCGACACCGGCCGGCAGGAGGTGTTGGTGACGCACGGAGCGGTGTCGGTGCTGGTGCTGATGGTGCTCCGTGCTGCCGTAGCGTGAGGTGATCTCGCCGTGGCCAGGGTCGGGCTCGGCTCGCCCGGCGCGGCGCCGCTCCGGCCGCGGGGCGGTGAGGCCGCGTTAATTGATCACACTCGGAGACAGATCGGCGCAAAACACGGCGGTCCGCCACCGCCCCCGGCCACCCCGGCACAGCGTAATCAGCGCAGACATGAGGCTACAATAACAACTTAATTCAGCATTCCCTCCGCCGCTCGGGCGCGGGTCTCGCTCTCGTAAACATCTCTGACGACAGGTGATGGAGGTACGGAGTTGTAGTCGACAGTGCCATCTAGTTTCAGAAATCAAAGCAGAGCTTCGCGAAGCGCCGTAGCAGTAAAGCGGCGCACCCAGGAGCAAGGGCGGATCCAGAGGGGGGGCAAAGGGGCCATGGCCCCCAAAGGTCCTGAGACTAAGTTTTGCCCCCCGCAAACGGTCGGACGTACAGCTGTAAAAATTGTTGTTGCAGCAGTCAAAATACAGCCATTCACAGCAGACTTGTAATGACTCATATTTTTTAGTCGACTCAAGTCTGACTGAAGAGCCAAAGAACTGACTCGACTCTTGACTCAAGTGGTGTTAAATACAAAATAAGTCGACTCAACTCATGACTCAAGTCTTGCTTTTAACTCAACTTATGACTCAAGTGCAGTCTCAACAAATTGATTCGATTCGACTCAAAAAACATTGGAGTCGACTCAGTTTGACTCATTAAAAGTTTCATTATTACCTGATGTTGACCCTGAAGGCACGTAGGGTCGGGTGTCAGGCAAAATCGCATTCTATCTAGTCTAAATTGGTTTGCTCAGGTGAAGGGGCGTCACCCCAGTACCCCCTTGGCTATGTCCCTGTTGCATTTGACTCACATGTGTTTGACTCGATTCAAGTCTGACTCACAACCGAAGAACTGACTCAACTCTTGACTCAAGTGCTGTTTCAAACCAATTGAATCGACTCGACTCTGACTCAAGTGCGCTTTACAAATTGAGTCGAGAACTTCATGACTCATCCAAAAATGTCTGACTCATGAGTCAACTCATGACTCAACTCTGAGTCATTTACAAGTCTGATTCACAGTGAAAACTTGAAAATTTCGCGCCGCTTCCCGGCATGACAAAAAGTTTAATGATAGAAATTGGGAAAAGGGGGAAACGAATTAGCTAAGTGTCTGGCAGTCTCCCCTTGGCGGTACCTATTTGCTAGCCCCAGGGCCCACTTCCTTCATAAAATATTAAGTTTCAAGTGGAATATGTTATTATTTGTTGATGCTGTGAATTGATGTGCGGAAAAGCCGTTCTGCCGCTTGCTGTTTGCAAACCATTTGCACTGTTACCAATTGTTTGTTGCAGTCCGGTGCATATGCAATTACAGTTATTATTATCCCATATGGCCATATACCTAAGTTATTATCACCACTTACTGCCACCGGTCATCGTGATTTACTATCCGAAGAATATATTTATTAAAAACTACCTTAATTTCAATATTTTTAATCATACCGATTACCGAGGTGTGCAGCCAGGAATAGGGGTTACCTGAGTCTGGTTTCAATATTGAATTTTCGTTTTCCACGACCTAAAGTTAAACTTTTACGACGCTTCGTGGCGTCACATCGGTCGCCATCGTCATAACGAAGCCATCACCATAGACTTCGGTTCATGTAACGGTGAACTGAATGAATATCATGTTAAGCTTTGTATTCTCTACAAGGCAAACCGCCTATGTTTCTGGGTTTTATCAGGCAAACCCGTAAAATTTCGCACCGCTTCGCGGCGCTAAATAACAAATATCTATTTTAATATTATTATTAGTCCACATTACAAAATGCTGCAAAGGCTTAAATACACGCGGGAAAATGGGGTATATATTTGCGTCATTTCAGCCCCCCCCCCACTCAAAAATTATCGGCGACGCCCTTGGGTACAGTTGACAATTTAAATAGTTTTGCTCTGGTACTGTAAGGCAATGTCAAAACAATAAAAACTGCAAGCTGACATCTTTCCTTTTTCGATATCCAAAGAAATCGAAAAATATCAGAAATCGCGTGATTTCAAAACAAAATGGACCAAATCCGGAAAAAAATGGGGGTAGGTAAGGTCCGCTAAAAACGGTTTGCCCCCTCCCCCCCAAAAAAAACGGTCGGCTGGATCCGCCCTTGCCAAGGAGCCGTATTCAACGACCGTGGATGACCAAAATGAACCAGCCAAGTAGACCTTTGAGAACGACCATTAGATGCTAACTAACGTTCAGCTAATGTGGATGTTTATCGGTGAATTCAGGTCTTATAACGGCATTCGTGCAGACCAGTAATTCAACATATCCGTGACAACATGTCGATCACCAAGAATCTCCATGCGACCAGATAGTAGAACAACCGACCAGTGGAAATGAAGCTGGACTCATCACTTCAACCAACAACAATTCGTGAGTGTGACTGCCGAAACGCCTCATCCAGCAGCATAAATGAAATAATATCCGTGAAGATAGCCAACAGCCAACAAAACGAAAGTTTGCAACGTGCACATTTTTCGCCCAAAATACGTATGTAGGTTAAGCCACACACGAGAATTACGAATCTGATGTTATTTGTAATGTCAAGGTCAAAAGTCAAGGTCAAATGCAAAAAAGGTTCTGAATTTACTACCTGTTTACGGGAAAAAGTAGGTATAGGTACAGCCAGTGGCGTATTTAAGGGGGCCATGGGGGCCATGCCCCCCTGGCGCCGAAGGCGCCCTCCAGAATAGGTTGTATCCATTCGGCACGGGCACCATTTGAGTGTAAATTTCAAGATATCCAGGAAAAAGTTTTTTTCTTCTGATAATGCAAGCGGTTTCATAAGTATTGTCTGTATAGTTCTTGGATTTCTAAATTGTGAATTGTGCTTAAGTATGTGGCCTCACTGGCGGATCCAGTGGCATTACGGCAAATTCCCCCGCAGGAATCTGGTGGGCATTCAATACAAGCATCCCCCGCGCGTTCCCTGACTGAACGTTGAAATACAATGATCTTAGACAAACCACTGGAAAATTAGCAATTTTCTTTTTTTTGAAAAAATTGCTTAATTTTTTAAAACTGCTGCAAAGGCTATAATTGCTAATTTAAACTGCTGCAAATGGCTGATTTTTTGCAAAAATAGCCTTTGCAACAGGTCAAAAATTCCTGTTTCACCAACAGCAAAAAATCGCACGCTTCGGTGCAATGACACAGTTTTCGTAATTGCTGTGTAGGTACAAATTAGAAAAACGTATCAGAATCGGTGGCAAGGACTAATTGATGTAATTCCTGGGCCACAGGCCCACGTTTGCATAACATATTAATTTTCCAGCAGCCTAGCCCGCCGAGTTCCGGAAAAGGCGCGACGCGAACACTTAGAACCGTTCACATCGGCACCTGGAAGCTGCTCCAGCGGTGCCAACTTGCTGGACCGAACTCATTTCAATTTTACGGTCTGGTTCCAAAATGGCAATGTAATTTTTCCACTACCAAAATTCAACATTTTTCACCGCCGCTTTCGAAGCGTCACATCGGTAGCCAATCGTCTTAATCGAAGCCATCGTCATCGCCTTCGGTTCGTTGTAAAACGTTGAATTAAACGAAAAACATTTTTAACCTCTCATCCTCACAAGGCCCTACCTAAATTTATGCGTTTTATCAGGCAAATCTGAAAAAACGGCGCGCGGTGCTAAAAGTGAATTACCTGCTTGTAACATGGAAATCCTCATTAATAATGCTGCAAAGGCTCTACATACACGCATACAAATTTTCCAGAGGTACATTTTTTTCATTTCGCCCGGACCCCGCTCAAGAATTATCGGTCACGCCCATGCGAGTTGCGGTATGAGTACAAACGTTGTTATTTTTATTGTGTATACGCTACGTAATATCGCGTTTTTTATTGTTTTTCGAGACAAATTTAATTTTCTTCCCAAAGTCTATTTTTTTCCCGATTTTTTTTTTTGTAAAGTTTTGAATACCCAAAATGAAGGTGACCGCCCAATCATGGAACAAAAAAAATAGGGTACCCTTTTGCAAAAAAAAATGTCCCATGGAGGACAATCCCTGGATCCGCCAGGGTGTGTGGCCCGCCCCCTTGGCTGATGCGATAAATACGCACTGGGTACAGCGTCACGCGCACGGCCTCGCAAAAAAAACACCATTCGAAATGAGCGGCATATAAGCAGGTGGGATTAAGCCTAAAATTGTGATCAGGGTCAACCCATGAAAGGCAAACTATGAAAATCCTCCGCCAATTGACTTTTATGAATTGGTTATATAGGCTAACAGTGTCAATTGCACGTTTTTAAGGGCACCACTCGAAATATTGAGTCCACAAGCAGATGGGGCTTAGCCTTAGCACCAATGCAGATGGTGGTTTAGCTTAGGGCTTAGGTTAGCACTAGTGTAACCCTATGGCCTTAGTAGAAAATGTACGCGTGCGTGGTACCATATGAACTGTGAACTTCCCTGACGTTGGCAGACGGGCGGACGAACACACTTCCTAAGCCCCCCCCCCTTCGGCCGATTCAACAGCTTTCCTCGCTGAGCTGATGACCTGCTTCCCCCCCCCCCGCTCAACATTTTTGGAAACATGTCACGGATTTCCCCCCCCCACAAAAAAATGCCCCTGATTCAGGATGTCCTTTTTCTTGTGATCAAAAATAGATAGACTGGGATCGATGATTCACTTTAGGCTTGACGCGAGAACGACGAACCGGGATGCCAAATCCGCTGCTGGTTTGCGGATGATCACCTTGCATTGATTTGGGATCCATTTCTCAGATCAGGGGCGGATCCAGGATTTTTTTTCAAAGGGGGGCGGCAGGGCATATGGGCGCATTTTCCGGGAACTGGGGCGCATTTTTTTCCCGGGAAATTGGGGCGCCGTATCTTCAAACATGAGAGGCGGATCTAGGATTTTTTTTTTGTCTGATGAGGCTGCTTTTTTGCCGTCGTGGGCCTACAGACGCGCCAAATGTTAATTAGGTAATAACAACAAAAATCCTGCAAAAAATGCAAATTTCCCTATGCTTACTCAGAAGCTTGCATTTTCTAAAAATATAAATTTATTTAAACAAATTATTATGAATCATTTTGAGGCACTCTCAAATGTAAGTGTATGCCGGTGTATAGTATCCTAAAAATGTAAGTATTTAGTATGGTCACGGGGCTGCTGTCACTGGGCGCAAGAGTGACATCACTGGCAAGAGGAGTGTCATCACTGGTCAGATAGGCACCGTCACTAGCCGAAGGGGGCGCTGTCACTCGCCAGAGGGACGACGTCACTGCCAGAGAGGCGCTGGCCGGAGGGGCGCCATCGTGGCTGGAGGGGCGCAGTCACTTAGTGTAGGGGCGCCGTCCACACCTGGCAACAAACTTTGCCAGCCTATAACTTAAAATGTTCCGGTCGGATTGCAATTTGTGCAACGGCATCCAATACGACGCT
>VOPJ01004595.1:0-14091 GCA_014673585.1 Semibalanus balanoides
AGAGCTTTGGCCTGGACCGAAAATGACAACTCTCCCTAATGTGCTTTAAAGAGTCAACTTTTTTCTCAGTGTATATTTTGGAAGGATTTGTATTGAAATATTTCAGCTTTACCTAATTTTGAAAGTAATAACTTATTAAATAAGTAACTTATGACATGTAAACTTCATTCATACAATACAAGAAACAATTCATTTACCTGCGATTACAATATAATACAAACACAAACAAACACTCATAGGTTAAGTCTGTCCAGGTTGCAGGTATCTTGAATTATGATACAAACATGTATGATTCTTAAATAATAATCAAAAGCTGTCATGTCACTTTTTCCTAAAAAAAAATTGGGCGTGTTAAATAATGAACTTAATGCAAAACATGCGCATTTTGCATGATTGTTTTTCAAAGTAAATGATGTTGAGAAATATGTCCACTAGGTTTGCTGTTCTATTTGATTTCCTTTGGATTCTCCCAGCTCACGTCTGGAATATTACTAATATGCTGCATTATTTTTATTCATACGAACGTTTTTCATGGAAACTTTATCTTTTCTTAGCATCGTTAGCACAGGGCTGATAACGGATATTTCATATCGAATGCTCTGTTTTTGTCCAATAGCTCAGCTGGTTGCAAGCCAAATGGGATTGTTGATTTTGTCTTTGTGGCTTTTGTCCTCGTCTTGTCTTTTGAATGTTCTTTCTTCTTTTTCCATACATACCTACGTCTGTATATGTTGTCCGCTTCATGGTTGATGAGTACATGTGTCAAGAACCAGCTTTATTGGGGTGAAATATTCATAGCAAATATGAATTTCGATTATCACCCTTCGTTCATGTTCCTAGATGCGGTTGCATCGATGGTTAGGGGGTTTCTTCACTACTTTTTCGTTTTCCTTCGAGGCATTTTTCTGTTCAGTTGGTTTTCCAAAGTTGGCTTCAACATTTCCATATTGCTATTGTATTACTTTCATGCATGTTATTTTCGTGGTTTGTAAAAAATGACAGAAGACTCAAATGACGATACAGTTCTTCAAATGTATGATGACATAAAATATGTCATCATACATTTAAAAAAACTATACACATGATAAATGTGATTAATACACTGATTTGGACAAAACTCGATTGAATGGCAGCTTCTCTGTTCTTCACATGAATGTTAGATCAATGAAAAACAAGGTAGATGAAATTAAAAATGTTCTCACAAGGTCTGATATACAATGGGATATCATATAATATGCATATCAGAAACATGGCTTAATGATGATATTGTAAAATATTATAACATGAACAAATATAACCTTTTTGCATCCTGTCGTCCTGTGGGGGGAGGTGGCGGTACAGCCATTTACGTTCATACGAGGGCTGTTTAATAAGTAACGTAAAATCATCTGTATTTCAGTCAAATTTTGTTTGAACGACATGGGTAAAACACCAATTTGATCTTTGAAATCTCCTACAAAATGTTGTCTCGTTTGTGACATATTTCCTCATCCAGAGCTTCCCTAGGCCTCCACAACTTGTTTTCTCCCCACCCAATCACCGTTTAAGCTATGACGCGCACTTCTCCCATCGCCCCACCCTAATCCATAGAAATCCACCGCCCGAAAAACCTCTTGCCGGTGATCCTGCACCGTATTTTCAGTCATCTTAATTCCCTCAAAAGTCGCAAGCCTGACAGTGAAGGAAGTTATTCAGTGGACCAAACAGGTGGAAGACTGACGCCATCAGATCAGGGCTGTACGGCGGGTGAGGAATCTCCCCAGCAACGCCGTCTTCCACCTTCCTTCTGGGTCGTTTCAGGTGTAGCGAACGTACCGAGGCAGGTCAGAACGTACCGAGGCAGGTCAGCCGGTGGCCGCCTGCGGCGAATAAACGCTCGGTGGCGGGCGACAGGTTCGAGGTGCTGACGCCGAGTTGCTTTGGCTGCGGTCTGGGCGATGACCGACACGATTCCGCCCCCGAGTCTCGGGTGTCCACAGAATTGTCCCACAGTGGCTTGAGCTGTGAACGACCCGAATGTGCAAACACGTGGCGAAACGCCGCGCTCGTCCAGTCCCCCTAGCTGGACATTACACCGAATTACCGACGAATGACCCGGTCTGGGGCTCTGACGGCTGATCGCACTCATCGCTGTGCGGTCCTCTGTCTCGGGGCTGACGAGTTCTGCACCTGACGTTCCCGTCCGGAGCGTACCTCTCCCGGTCGTGGGCGCCCGGCGACCGACCTGTTTTTAAGTGCCACTATCGGCCGTCATTTTCGGATCACTATGTGGCGCCGCGCGGGGCAGCGATTTGAAGCCGATCGGGAAGTGTGCCATTCACACACCAACACCATCCCACTTCCACACTGCCTGCTGCGTTGTCGAGCTGCGGGAGGTTTGCTTTTGCGGATCCGCGTCGATACGCAGAACTACTGGCTTGAATGTGTCCGTCTGCCGTCATTGGAGCCACCGTAGAACTTGAGTCATTGGGAGCGAGTTTCCGCGAGCGCGAACAGATGTCTTGCAACTTTTTGAGAGTCAGGTCTGGCCGCTGAGCAGCATTCTCATGTCTCTTGATCGCCCACGCCGGTGACCAGCCACGGTCCACGATACTTGGCGTTGTCAAGATGAGGCAGTCGTTAGACACAAAAATCGCAAAACTGGCGCGAGTTTCGCTTATAGACTACATGAAGTAAGTCGCATCTACAAACCGTTTCTCAAACTTCCCGCTTGCTGGGCTCATGAAGAATTCTCTCCTCTCCCAAGATGATGTTATGCTTTGAACGTCGTAAATGGAGCTCCATTCGCCCCTTAATGTAACCGCTCTGGACGTTCGCTGTCTCGCTGGCACGTCGAGGCCTGAAGGGTGACAATTTTTGCCCACTCATAAATCAAGCAGACCACGCTGCAACGTCGCCCATACGTGACTCGTGTCGACGAGGGGAGAACAGGTTGACAGCTTCGTCGCCTGACGAAAGCCCTCGGAATTTGGTTTTCCACGCAGAAAACTCGCGTAGGCTGGCGTGGGCCCCGTCAGTCAGTGGAGGGACGCGCTGGGCGGGCCAGGCGTGGTAGCGCAGCCGCCCGGCGATAGCAGGCGATACGCTGCTTTCGAGTTTCGTCGTGGTTGGGCTGGAGCTCTCACTGACGGGATGGCTCTTTGTCGGGCGGGTAGGCCGGGTGAAGTATCGCACTGGAGCCTGAGCAGATGTTTCGTCATATGCCCATTGCGATATCATGGCTGCCAATCGCCTCGCTCCCTGCCTACGGAACTGGCACTCGGCAGTGTTTGTCCGGAGCTGGCTCAGCAGCTGCCCTCGCTTTATGCTTGCCCAGAGCACTCGCATCGTGGGTCCATGGTGGGCAGGTGCGGCGGCTCCCGCCGGCGGCGGGAGGCCGGATGTCCATGATAGTCGCTTTATCAGTTATCACGCTGCTGACACTGACCTCTCTGAAATTACTGCACTTTTCACTGATGTCCTACTGACCGCGCCATGTCTAGTTTCAGAGAGCGGCTGCACGTGTTCACTGTAATAGGTCTCGAGCCCAACTGATGGGAGCGGGGCAGCCACATCTGGGGTCCCCGCTCCCCATGTGGGGAACACGGGGAAGGACGAGGGAGAGCACGTGACGTCAGGGACAGCACAACACCACAGCGTATACCTCCAGGGCACGGAGTTAGATGCACAAAAGTCGTTTCATTTGAACACGTGAGCGATCGCACCTCCCTCAGCACGGACCACAGCGTTCAGTCATCGCTTCCACTGCAGGATGCTTTACCTGATGATGTCCAGAGTCACTCCCTTCCTCCATGCAGCCACTATCGCAGCCCTCAACTCCTCCAGGGAGTCGAACTCCAGGGAGGACGACGGGTCTCGTACACCGCCTCTGCCAGGACACTCCAGACGCAGTAATCCAGAAGGCTAAGATCCGGTGAGTTTGGCGGCCACTCGTCCTTGCCGATGTAGCCAAACCGATCCGCCAGTAATCACTGGGTGCTCTGCTCCTATGGGAACGAGTTTCATCTTGCTTGCTTCATCGGCAAGGACGAGTGGCCACCGAACTCACCGGACCTTAACCCTCTGGACGATTGCGTCTGGAGCAGGGGCGCAGCCAGACTTTCGGCAAGGGGGCTCGGCATCCCCAGTGTCCCCCCTCGGCAAAGCAACCCGCTCCCCCCCCCGAAAAAATGGCGCGAAAAATATCTGCCCGGATTTACGTTACTATATTTTGCGGGGCCCCTAAATGGTCGCAAACAGGGTCGTCGCCGATAATTTGTATGTCGATGAAGATAGTACAATTGTTGTTTTTATCAAAGCTAGTCCGTAGGTAATAGCCTTGCAAAGAAGAAGTATACAACATTAAAAACATAATAGTCACTGCAGCAGAGGCAAGTAATAATGAAAAACTTAACAACAGCGTTTCACACTGCCAATATTGGTAAATGCTTCGCGAACTCATTGGCGCTGGATGCCTAATCATGGAAGTGACTTTAAAAAAAAATCGTCAATTTCGCTAGGTTTTACTTTCAAACAACTGGATTAACATTGATTTAACATCGGTTGAAAAATATTGAAACCTACCATTACACAGGATTGTAGGTGACGCTAGTGTCGCTAATGCATTAGAATAGGGCTCTTAGAAAAATGACTTTAGCCACATACCCACCAATTTTTTAGAGGAGTTTTCGACATCAATCATATTTTTAGGCCCATGCGCCAAGGAAAAGGGCATTTTCCAGAGCATTTTTTTCTGACTATACAGCCCAGTTTGTGTGTGCGTGTTGTGCATTAAGTGTGCATAGTTTGGTGGTGCATTTGGCATATGTGTGCAAATGTTGTGCATGTGTGCATGTGTTGCATTGTTGTGCCTTGTGTGCATGTGCGTGCAATGCTGTTGCATGTTGTGCATGTGTGCATGTATGCATGTGTGTCTTTGATGCATGTGTGCATGTGTGCATGTGTGAAATGTAGTGTCTATGTGGTGTGCTGTGTGCGATGTGCGAATGGGGTGCGTGAGTGACGTAGTGGTGTGTGCGTGCGATGTGTGTGTGTGTGGTGTGTGTGTGTGATATCGTTATGTGTGCGTGTGCGTGTGCGTGTGCGTGTGTGTGTGTGTGCGTGTGTGTGTGTGTGTGTGTGTGTGCGTGCACACCGCGTGCGCGTGTGTGTACGGAAGTTGGCTGACCACTCGGTAATGTTGCAGGCAGTGGCCATGAAGTCGAAGAGCCGAAGCGAGCTGACGGACTTGCACCAGAGTCTACTCGGGCTGGAGTGGGAGGAAGAGTTAAAGCGAGAGAGACAGCTCGCCAAAGACAGGAAGTCAACACTGGAGCTGGTGGTGGAGAGTGCCGTGAGTAAGCGGAGCGTGCATGTCTTCACTCTGCGACATGAATCTAAGCGATCCCTGCCGAAACACTGCATAGACAAGGGCAGTCGAGTGTCGGTGTCGTTGTTTCCATTCGTCGACTTGGAGGACGTCGACTTGGAGGACAAAGACTTCGACTATGCAGTAGTAACGAAAGCCACGTCTGCTCATCTGACACTGACCTTCTCGTATGACCCTAACATCTGCCGAGGCGTGACGGTTTTCATAAAGAAGACGGACAGCACACTTTACGCGGAGCTATTGAAGGCAATGAAATTGCTCAATAATGTCCAAACAGACGTGACGAGCCACTCGGACGATCCTTATGTTCATCTTGTGCGGGTGATGTTTAAAGAGCATCGACAGGAGCTTGCAGTGCCGGGATCAGACGTCCCCCACGCTGTTAAAGCATCACCACTGCGCTTCGTCGACCAGCGGCTGGACGTGTCGCAACGCGAGGCGGTGGAGTTGGCACTGTGTAATCGGCCGCTGACCGTTATCCACGGTCCGCCCGGCACCGGCAAGACCACCACCCTCGTGGAGGTGATTTTGCAGCACGTGGAGCGGGGACAGCGCGTGCTGGTGTGTGCCCCGTCGAACAAGGCCGTCGACAACCTGCTGAAGGGTCTGTGGAAGCAGACGAGGAAGGCGGCTTGCAAACTGTGCATGATAGACGTTATTCGTCTCGGTAACTTGGCGCGAATGGATGCGAAGCATAGACCGCTGTCGCTTTCCGAGCGGGTAGAGCAACGTCTGGAAATGAGAAAGCATAGCAGGAAATCTCCTACGAAGCAAGAGAGGAACAGAGAGATGGAAAAACTGCTAACAGAAGCCATCGTGGTGATGAGTACGCTGACATGTGTTCACAAGGTAAAGCCGCACACGACGTACGACCTGCTGGTGATCGACGAGTGCGCCCAGGCAATGGAGGCTGCCTGTTGGCTGGCCATACCCTTCGCCCGGAAGGTGCTGCTGGCAGGAGACCCATGTCAGCTGCCGCCCACCATCCTCAGTCAGGAGGCGGCGCGGCGCGGCTTGGCAGTGTCACTGATGGAGCGGCAGATGGAGCTGCATGGTGCGAGTGTCGTCCACATGCTCGACACCCAGTACCGGATGCACGAGCTCATCCAGGCGTGGTCCTCGCAAACCCTCTACAGTGGCCGACTGAAGGCGGCGCCAGAAGTCTGTAGTCACCTGCTGACCGAGCTGACCGGTGTACGCAGCACAAAACAAACGCAGCCGACTCTCCTGCTCGTGGACACCAACGGCTGCAAGCTGAAGGAAACTCAAGACACCAAAACCAACTCCTACTGCAATAATGGAGAAGCAAACCTCGTGGTGCGCCACGCGAGATCACTGGTGAAGGCAGGACTGCGGGCAAAAGACATTGGTGTCATCACACCATACAAGCAGCAGGTGCAGCTGATCGCCAGGAAGATGTTCGCTGCCTGGCTTGATGTGGAGGTGAATTCGGTGGACGGCTACCAGGGTAGCGAGAAGGAGGCCATCCTTCTGTCCCTGGTGCGCTCCAACGCACGCAGCCAGGTGGGCTTTGTGGGCAACATTCGACGTTTGAACGTGGCCGTCACGCGCGCGCGCCGCCACCTGTTCGTCGTCTGCGACACGGCCACCGTGTGCCAGGATAAGACCATCCGGTCGCTGGTGAGACACATGGAGCAGAGCGGCGAGACGCGCTCGGGGTTCTGTGACAAGTTTCCTGGCGGAAAGGACGGACGCGGCCGGAGATCCAGCGCTGCGTCCGACCTGCTCGTGTCTGCCGCCGGTGAGCCGGACCTGCGGAAACCGACGTCTTCAGCGAAAGACGACTTTGATGCCGCCCCCGTTTCAAGACTGGCAATCAGTATGGGGGCAATGATGCTGAAGCGCCAAGATATGGGACTCGTGCATGGTTCAAGGGCAGCCACTCATGCTCAGGAGGCCAAAGAGTCCGACTCTCCTGCTCAAAATGTCAAAGAGTCCGACTTTCCTGCTGAGGATCTCAAAGAGTCCGAATCTCTTGCTGAGGATGTCAAAGAATCTGGCTGTCTTGCTGAGAATGTCAAAGAGTCCGACTCTCTTTCTCAGGATGCCAAAGAGTCCGACTCTCTTTCAAAGGATGTCAAAGACTCTGACTCTTTAGCTGAGGATGTCAAAGAGTCTGACTCTCTTGCTCAGGATGCCAAGGAGTCCAACTCTTTTGCTGGGGATGTCAAAGAGTCCTACTTTCTTGCTGAGGATGTCAAAGAGTCTGACTCTCTTGCTCAGGATGCCAAGGATTCCAACTCTCTTGCTGAGGATGTCAAAGAGTCCGACTTTCTTGCTGAGGATGTCAAAGAGTCCCACCCTCTTGCTGAGGATGTCAAGGAGCCTGACTCTCTTGCTGAGGATGTCAAAGAGTCCGACTCTCTTGCTCAGGACGCCAAAGAGTCCGACCCTCTCGACTGTGTGGTTAATGTGTCCGACTCTTGTGAGCCTGCTGTCATTGTGTCTTACATTTGCGACTCTGGCGTCAAGGTGCCTGACACCTCTGGTTCTGCTGTCGAACCTTACGTCACTTGTGACTCTGCTCCAAAAGTGTCTGACACTGGTGGTTTTGCTGTCAAAGCGGTTGACTCTCATGACGTTATGGTCAAAGTGTTTGATTCTTGTGACAACGCTGTCCAAGCGTCTGACACTTGTGATTCTGTTTCGAATGTGATGGACATGCGTGACTTTGCTGTCGAAGTGATTGGCACTTTTGACTCTGCTGCCAAACACTCTGACAACTGTGACCCTGCCGTCGAAGTGCTCGACACTTATGACCCTGCTGTCAAAGTGATTGAGCCTCGTGGCTCTGCTGTTAAAGGAATTATCCCTAGTAACTACTGTGACTACTGTAGAATTATCTGAGTTTGGTGACCCTACCCTGATGTCACAATGTGTGACAATCGTGACCCTGCTGCAGAAGTGACATACGGTGGGGGCCTTTTCATAACTGCCGGAGGCCCTCTCAAAAAGGATAAGACCCGCTCACAAGACAAGACGTGATTTAATTATGTAGCCGAAAGTTATTATTCGATTATTTCTAGGAATGTCGAAGGCCCAATCAGAAAGACTGCGGTCACCCTTAGGGAGGAATAGCACCATCTTGAGCCAACCGACGATTCTTCTCATGACGATGAACTCTGTTTTTGACTGGAGAAAATCCGTCGTTTCTCCTGTTTTTGACAGGAGAAAATCCGTCTCATGTCAGCTTGTGTTTTTTTTCAGGTCAACTGTGAAGTGGTCTGGACTTTGAATGATTATGTTCAACGATGAAAGCAACGGTGCTTTGAGGCCATCACGTATACCGAGAGATATAATTTAGGGGCAGTGTTGTCCCGTCTTATCCTATATCCTGTCATACGTGCCTTAATCGCGCACTAGTGTGTTGTGTGGGCTGTTGCACTTTGCTGGGTGTGATCTGGTTTGTACTGGTTGTACTCTGGTGACTGTAATCTGGTTTGTTCTGGTTGTAATCTGGTGGCTGTAGTCTGGTTTGTACTGGTTGTACTCTGGTGACTGTAGTCTGGTGTGTACTGGTTGTACTCTGGTGACTGTAGTCTGGTGTGTACTGGTTGTACTCTGGTGGCTGTAGTCTGGTTTGTACTGGTTCTACTCTGGTGACTGTAGTCTGGTTTATACTGGTTGACAGTTGCACTCTGGTGGCTGTGGTCTGGTTTGTACTGGTTGTACTCTGGTGACTGTAGTCTGGTTTGCACTGGTTCTACTCTGGTGACTGTAGTCTGGTTTGCACTGGTTCTACTCTGGTGACTGCAGTCTGGCTTATACTGGTTGACAGTTGCACTCTGGTGGCTGTGGTCTGGTTTGTACTGGTTGTTCTCTGGTGGCTATGGTCTGGTTTGTTCTTGTTATACTCTGGTGGCTGTGGTCTGGTTTGTACTAACTGCACTCTGGTGGCTGTGGTCTGGTTTGTACTGGTTGTACTCTGGTGGTTATGGTCTGGTTTGTACTGGTTGTGCTCTGGTGGCTGTAGTCTGGTTTGTAGGTACTGGTTTTAGGTACTCGTGTGGCTGTGGTACGATTCTTTGATTCATTGAGGGTACGAAAATCTGGTTCACATTTGCAGTGGTTGATTTAGCTAGAGTGTAGTCGTGCAAATTTGGTCATATTTTGCATTTGTTGTGTGCGCTTGTCTATTGTTATCTTATATTGTGCGGTGTTTCGCAGCTAGGGCATTCCATGACAGATCGACCAAAAAAATCTCGAAATAACACTATATGTCTCATATTTCAATAAAACTGTCTCTTATGGGTTATCTGAGCCGTAGATTTCAGCTGCGACATTTTCAGCCTCGTCCGTCAAACGGTTTTTGGCTATAACTTTAGGCATTATTCGATTTCGCTCAAACCTTTAATTTCCAGCGGGCGATATCTCCCAACTAAATTATGGGAGTCATATAACCTATATATCATAAGAGTCATCATAAACCGTAGAATAAAGGGACACTGCCACCTTGTTTGTTTATTTGTTTGTTTGTTTATTTGCACAAATCGTCGACGGGATACCCCAATGATGGACGAAGTCAAAATATAAAATTACCTAGGCTTGAACACAAGAGCTGCAAGACAAAAACATGTCAAAATATACTAAATACACCATAAACATAAAACATGGCATAAAATATGACATAAAATATGACACAAAATATGACATAAAATATGACACAAAATATTACATAAAATATGACACTACACTGAGAGAAAAATTGACTCCTTTAAGGGAGTTTACACTTTTGAGTCCCCCATAACTATTCCCTTATCATTATTACCTTCTGCAAACTCCTTAAGTTACTCTCCTAAACACCAAGTGTATTCCACAAACTCCCCATACACTCACCCTACTCATAACACTGGGCTACCTCACAGTTTCATTCCGGTTAAAAACTCTAGTTTACTTGATTACTTGTTCTTATCCCACTTAAACAATATATATATACTCTCGCACGTGTTTACTCCCTCCCGGTACTCTCGATGTACCCGATGATTGACAAACGATTCCCTTTATTCCCCTTTTTCTTGCTGGTTCCCCCTTCCATCTTCATCCGCTAACCTTTAATACACCTGATTTTTGGGGGTGAATTTCTCGTGGAATGTCTCGTTATTGATATTGCTGAATTGTTTGTGGGCACATAGACATTTATCATAAAGTTTGTTCATATTTCCATGCTCATTCTTATGATGCCTGGTAAGTTAGTTAGGAAGTATTTGGGTATGGGTACTTTTTCAATCATGTTGCACGATTTGAAAAAGGTACCCATAACCAGACAAGGACGCAGGAACCCGGGGGGTTAAGCTGGGGGCGGCCCCCCAACATTTTATGGGGGGATTTTACATAACGCCTTTTTGGGCGTTGCATTTTTCGGACAAGATCGGGACTTCAGAATGCCCCTGCTCCCCCAACTTTCGGAAGGTTCCGGCACCCTTGTAACCAGCCACCAATAATATGCTTTTGCCAAACATGCCAGGAAATGCAACCAAACACCACAATATCGGCGTGTGTGTAGACCGGCATCACTATCACCTAACGAAAATTGAGCTCACTGTCCAATAAAGCCTGAGTAACAAAGCAAATACAATGCCCTTAACCTTCACTAGGTTCCGAAAAACGCATCCTACGCCAACGCCCACTCCTCACCACGCCAGCGCCGCACCATAAATGCAAATGGCCGACGATGCATCGTCGACATTGGGTGGCTCGGGGAGTTCGATAGTTCTGCATTTGTTAAACTCTTTAAGTCCACATTATGCCCCATGCACAGTTTCAATACTCTCTGTGCTGGGCACATATGAGAATAAGAGAGCAGTACAAATGCGGTTTTACGAGGCGAGTTACATGCGGGGGAGTCAATATGAACTCCATTTGCGATTCCCTTGGCCAACGTGTGAATCCCCAATAGACTCTCTAAAAATATTCGTCTAAACTTTATAAGATCTCAAATCTCTCTTTGGCTTTCATAACTTCCCTCGAAGTAAAACACCATAGCAAACGCCCCACCGTTTACTCTACTCCTTCTTTAAATTATTTCTTTTTCATGCCCCCGACTTTGGGGAGAGTCCTAATAGGGAGCAATCAATTTTTTATCAGTTGTCTGTAACGAACGACCATCAGGCACACACAGTCACAAAATGGACCAGTTACAACATGCGACGTTACAGCTCCACTTTATACGGAAGCTTGGGCTATGTATCCGGCCAAAGAAAATCACGCATTATGACACGTTCCCTATAAAAGCGGTAAGTTGCCTGGCCGTCTTATGGCGAACAGATCCTCTTTGAACCGCTGGAGTTTACCCTGGCGTACCGCCACATTTAAACATCATGTTGAGGGCTCTGGTAGTACGACACGGTACATTGACGAAACAATGACTGCCAGTTCAATAAATGAGCACATCGATATTCTTCATTACCCTTCTTTAAAAACGACTGGTTTGATCCTGAATAAGAATAATCGATGGACGGTCCTACGCAGCCGATACAGAAACCAACATTTTACAATGAAGTATCAACTAGGTCATCGACGCCATGATGGTGATTGTGCAGATGACAGTGAGCGTTCAGCCACCGCATGAGGGAACTTATGCTTTATCTTCTGCAGCCTCAGTCAGTTGTGCCGTCTCGAGCGGCACCGCCCCATATCACGCTACAGTATTCCATATTTGAACGGACGTAGGCAAAATACGATGTCATTACTGATGCTTCTTTGATATATCATCTCGGGTTATCCCTCTGGAACGATCTAATAAGGGCGGCAAGGGCTCTATTGGTTCTTCTCACGGTATTTTCGATATGATTGCTAAATGTCAGCTTTGTGTCTAGAGTTACTCATAAATCGCGAATATATACTCCACGTCTTCCAGCGTGGTGTTTCCGATAGAATATTGCGTTACAAATGGCTTTGTTCTAAGGGTCATCCGAAAATATTTGCATTTGGACGGGCTTAGTTTAAGCATCCAAGTTTTGGACCACTTATATAGCTGATTAAAATATTTCTGAAGTACTTTAGCGTCGTTTTGACATAACATTTTTCTGTACAATTTTGCATCGTCCGCAAACATCAGAACCCGAGAGGATATATCGTCCGGCAAGTCATTAATGTATAGAGAGAACAAAATTGAAGATCAATCCCCCTTCCGGTGTTCCCGACGTTACCCGGCACCACTCTGAGCACTTGCTGTTGACTAACACTCGCTGTTCCCGGTTATCTAGGTAAGATGTGAACCATTCTAGGGCCAAACCTGTGATATTGTACGAATTTTGAAGTTTGTGTACCAGAAGAGAATGATTTACACTTTGAAAGGCTGCTGAAAAATATGTATAGATGCAATCGGCTTGAAGGCGCTCTTCTATGGAGTCCCAAGCTGTGCTCAGTAGTGATGCCAGGCTAGTCACGCACGACCTACCCGAAATGAATCCATGTTGTTTGCTGTGAGATAGCAGGCGCACATGTGTAAAGGCTACTGTACACAACTTTCTCAGTACCTTTGCCAAAGAGGGGAATCAGTGATATAGAGCGGTAGCAGTTCGGATCTTTTGTGCTACCCTTTTTGAAGACAGGCCCAATATTCGTCCGTTTCCAGAGCTCCGGAAACACACCTTGTCTCAATGACAGCTGGCAAATCTTGGTTAGCGGAATTACGAGTGCTTCAGTGCATTCCCGAATAATACGGGCACTGATGCCATCCGGGCCACACGCCTTGTTGGTAGGGATACTCTCGAGAATCGCCCTGACAATATTTAAGTCACATTCGAGCACAGCTAATAATTACAAGTTATACACGGGCGCATCAGAAAGCTCAGAAATGGCGGCGTCGGAGAATTTAGAAGCGAAACCCCTATTGAGCACACTCGCCCTATCCCGGTCGTCCGTGATCTCGGCTCCGTCCACCCTCAATGCTGACAGAGACCTGTTACCGTTTTTGACAGTTTTCAAAAATGACCAAAATCGTTTGCGTTGGAATTGAAGTCATCGGCTTAGTCTGAATTAATAAAACATTATACTTGGAATCTGCCTGCATGTTTAAACGCCCTTCTCTTTTCCCGAAAAATCGCGCTCGGTTCCTCAGACCATTTTCTTTTTCATTCTTCGAAAAGCTGCTTCCTTCTCGAGTAAAATATTTCGCAAATCTCGGTCAAACCAAGGAGGAAAATTCCGTTTGATCTGGACGACAGGGACAGAGTCGCGAATAGCAGCGCTTAAAATATCATATAACGTATCCATAGCTTCATCCACAGACAGGTCATCAAGTACATTACACAGCACCAACCATAATGATGCTCTCAGTTAAGAAGCTCTGCACACGGCGCGACGGGCGCACAGTGATCGGCCTGGCCCAAACAGCATTCGTCTGAATCCATCTAACGTCAGGGACGTTGAAGTCGACGGCAACGAGCAGGCAACGGTCGGGGTAACGCTACACCACCGCCTGCAGCGCCGTCATCGTCAAGTTCAGCGACCCGTCATCCGCCGGAGTTGACGCCCAGCATGAGCTTTGGCGTAGTGTTGAGCTCTGCAACCAGTAGCTCCACATCTTCTGGCTCCAAGTCGTACAGGTCACTACAAAAGTAATGGTTGGTACTGGTTGTGACTCAGATAATCGCTAATATCTCCCAAACCATGTGTCGGAATCGTTCGAAATTTTGCAATATTCGTTTTTGGTTTGCACCCATGCATTTCTGAGAAATTTGCAAAACGATCTTCAGCGC
>VOPJ01004596.1:0-14092 GCA_014673585.1 Semibalanus balanoides
GATTTTAATATAACCCTATGGGAGTGGTCAGTGGGGGACAACCACCTAGTTTCCTCCCCCACCCCCACCCACCCGCTCAAAAGTTTGTGTCGGCGAACCTGGTCCAACAACCACCGATCTCCCCTACTGGCTACTCTGCCATTAATGAGCAATTGTTCTAAGGATATTGAAGTTCGTGATATTTCGGAAATTATATATAGATACATATTTTCGCTGGGAAATACTAAAATTTAGAATATCATGGAATTTATCATTGTGCTTTCATTTAATGTATAAATTCATTTCATTGTAAATACATAAAGCGAACAAATGTACATGGAATTAAAATGACATCAAGAACCAGAGAGGGCAAAATGTTTGACTGGGGGCGGGGCGGGCTCACTGGGGGGGGGGGGGGGGGAATTTGCCCCTCCAGTTAACATGTTAAAATAGGAATTGAATAATAAACCAAAAATAATAGTCTGTCTGCCGGAAGTGTCGTGATGATACAAACACAATGGTGTCAATCTCACGTATCACGTTAAAGAATCGATCTGAACGATCGATCGTTGATAATCGATCGATCGAATAGAATCGAACTCACTGCTCATGCACGAAGACTAAGTGCTACATTTGGTTGGCAGTACAAATTGTTATTGAATCGAACATCACAATCCAGCCTGAAATATGACACCTGAGTGGACTGTATTAGCGGCCGACTGTATCAGCGACCGAACCGACCCGGTAACGGACCCCGGTAATCAATCCCGTCTGGTACGACTCCGGTGGTCAGATTCCATCAGGTAACCTGACCCCTGTGGCAGAGTCCCGTCTGGTCCGACCCCGGTAATCAGATCCCGTCTGGTACCGACCCCGGTAATCAGATCCCGTCCGGTACCGACCCCTGTGGTCAGATCCCGTCCAGTACCGACCCCGGCGGTAAGATCCCGTCCTGTACCGACCCCGGCGGTCAGATCCCGTCTGGTACCGACCCCGGTAATCAGATCCCGTCTGGTACCGACCCTGGTGGTCAGATCCCGTCCGGTACCGACCCCGGTAATCAGATCCCGTCCCGGTACCGACCCCGGTGGTCAGATCCCGTCTGGTACCGACCCCTGTGGTCAGATCCCGCTGTCCGCAGTATTGCTGCGGGCGCGCCGCCAGGTGGCGCCACCTGCTGTTCACCTTGGCCCCGAGACGGCGGCCGCCGCTGTTCCTTCCGTACCCGGGAACGCTGAGAACATCGTCACTGAAGCCGGCCCTCGGAGGCCGCCAGCAATGAGGAAGCGACGCCATCCACGACAAGGTCATCGCGGTCGTCCCTCCGCGGGGGTTGTGCCCCTAAAACGTCATCGGTCGGGCCGCCCGGCGAGGCCGCCAGTGGAACAAGACTTGTAACTGACTCAAATTGTTCAGAGTAAACTCACGGCTGACTCACCAGTCGATGAGTTGTCTTAACTCTTCACTTGTGTACTGCTTAAAAATAAATATATTCAACTCTTGACTCAGACCAATATTGTTTGTTTATATTCGACTCCTCAATTTTACACAAGAGTTATCTTATTCTGACTCAATGTGACGCAGTCAAATTCAACGGAACACTATTAGAAGAGTTAACATTTTGCTTAATGTAGTGAGAACAATAAAAAGTGTGTTCTCATATAGTCTAATGCATACAATATAGTTTCTGTGGATAGTTTAAACCAGGGCTGCTGAGTCGGGGTTGGAGAAGCCGGTCGGAGCCGGGGATTTCGGCCAGAGCAGGAGTCTGTACAATTGGACCGACACCGGCTGTCTGTTAAGTGTAGCACATTGGCAAAGTATTTGTCTCGTTCATTTCAGTGAAGCACCGGGCGATGACTAAAATTATGTCATTTCACTTAGTTTGGTTCGATGCCCTTGTCAATCAAGATTTTCATGTAAGGTATTTATTATTTGGATGGCTGGCACCGAGGTCTAAAAACTGACTTTCTCTCTAACCCCGGATAGAGCAAATTTTGAAGAACTTAAAAAAGAGGAGAAATAATTTGAGGATTATGGCACATTGGGCAGTTGTAACGCCTTGCCATGCTTCTGCTTCAATGCTCATCCTTTGTTTACGAGCATTGCTCTGGCAAATCGCACAATTAGTGCCTCCGACTTACTGCATAACCTTCTGTTTTTTTTTTTACCGTGGTTTTCCGAAAATCTGAGCGGAGGTAGAAGAAAGTGGCCTGTCGTGATGGTCGCAGTTCATTTGTCCTTCCGTATGGAGTTTCGTCCTAGATCGGCAATTAAAGATAAACCGCATTTTTTTAGAGCCTCGGTCACCCAAGAACCCCTGGAAACAGGATTCCCCTCATTACAATAGACGGCCCGCGTACCCGCGAGACTGACACGTTTTAATCTGGACCCGCCGTGGTGGGGTCTCGTACCCGTTAAAGGGACTGTCCCACCTTAACATAAGATTTGAGTTGAATAGCCATTTTTGCGTGCTTGGCATTTAAAATTAATGTATGGTATATCAGTTAAAACAACCAACTGAGTCGAATCACAGAGAAATTCGAGTTTGGTTTTGACATCTCTAACATCCCCAGTCCCCAATGTATTTTGAATGGGGGCCGTGAGCCGATGTCGTAGTCTCTCTTTGCTAAATGTGTATTACAGTCAACTTGTTTTACCTTTGGCAATACATTAGCCTACACTAGTCCTACTTATGGCAGCGTGAAGGATTTTCTTTTTTTTTTCAAAAAAATTCCTTCATATGACGTCATTCAAGTCCAAATACTAAAACTGATTTTTTAATGAAATTGAGCACTGTTCGTGAGAAACAGTGTCATAAATCGTGTTCAGCAGCATTCACTTCATATTTTGCACCACAAACGACGTACATTTGACACAATTTTTTTAAGGTGGGAGTGTCCCTTTAAAGGAATAGCTCGCCTTGGATTGTTTTTTCAACACGATTTGACTATGTTTTGAACATACACTTCTTTTTTCATAATGTTCAAAAATAGCCATACATCGGCCGATTCAGGACAGAAGGACGTAAATTATTAATTTCATCAAAACTATATTGCGTACTCTCGCAAGTCAAAACGCGGCTCGCCAATCAAGATTCCGAATGTATATGTCGTCGAAGATTATTGTACAGCCTCTGCCCAGGCGTGTGGGAGGCCCACAGTAGCTCTGCAGCAGGCGTGTGAGGCCCACAATCTTCGACAAAAAGTTAATATATCGTCTGGAGAGCCCTTTCAGACCAGACACTTGCAGGTAGGTTTTTTTCAACACGGGCTGCAAACTGCTATCTCAGTTCAAAACCCATGTGAAGGTGAAATATTTCTTTAAAGGAAATATGGTTCACCTTGGATTGTTTTTTTCAAACACGAATTTGAATTATATTTTGAATACAACTTCTTTTCATATGTCAAAAATAAAGCCATACATCGCGCCGATTCAGGAACAGAAGCAGGGGCGGATCCATAGGGGGGACATCCCCAAAGCGAAAAGGGTGGGCCAACATATCTTTTGCCTCCCCCCCCACCAGGACATCAGTGAATACCCACATTGGTTCAATACCGGACTGATTTGGTACTATTTGGTATTAACATGGTGAGTCTGGTACCCGAGGAAGATAACAATTTATCGTTAAAATAGCTTTTGAAGCAGTCAAAATCCAGCTATTCACTAATAACAGAACTGGAAAATTTCGCGCCGCTTCGCGGCATCAACAAGTTTCGCAATAGCTTACACAAATTAGGAATGTAAAAATTAACTTCATTAAGTGTATGGCAGAGGCTTTCCTTGACGGTAAATTCCTGGCCCTAGGGCCACTTCATACAAAAGGGCGGATCCAGGGGGCAAAGGGGCCATGGCCCCCCCCAAAAGACCACCAAAATCGGCGCAAATTTGAAGATACATTTCCTGAGTTTGTCGTAAAACTAAGCAACTTTACTAGAGAAAGTTTTTTTAAATCAGTTTTTGAATGCATATGCAAGCGAAATCCGTGAAGTTTTCAGAATTATGCGATAATTTTGGGATTTGGGCCCCCCCAAACTGTCAAAATAACCACTTTCTGGATCCGCCAGTGCATACAATATTAACCTTCGCCTTAGCCTGTTTTCCACCTTCCGCCGTACGGGGGGGGGGGCTGCAGGATCCCTGTAACTTCCACCAAGCATCATGAGCAACGCGAGTAAGAACCAGCAATGTTGCCTGTCATGTGAGGATTAACGGTATGCAATTTTGGTTTGAGTCATTGGTGAATTTCCAGGTAAGTGAAATGACTTAGACTTCGATCAACTCAAGAAAGCGTGTTTTTCTCCGTCAGAAACCTCAAAAATGAGAAATTAAATAAATGTAAATACAAATGCTTGGCCCTTGACCAGTTTGTCTCAGAAATACAGAAAATGTAATTTATTTTTCAGTAAATCTGGTCAAAATAAGTCCAAAAAGTGATTAAAAATGACGTCATCGAGTTTTGTACACTTAGGGAGTCATTCACTCAATCACAAATAGTTATGCAAGTCTGCTTTAAAATTTGGTTTGGGTATTTCCCATGTTTAGTTCTCTCATTTTATCTTTTGGTTTTCAAATCTTTCACATTTTTTTTAAGTGATTCACCCCCATTTTTCAGTTTTTCGGGGTAAGAAACCCCAAAATTTCGAAAATCCGAGTTGGCCTTTCTAATTAAAATTGCATTTTCGATCTTTGGTCGCTTTCCTGAACAGCAATTTGCTGCAAATCTCTATTTTCGAACGAATCTTTACAATATAGTTACCGTCTTTCCACCAACTATAATCGTCACTAAAACGTAATTTTCTCCCAAATGACTGAACCAATTTCAGTGAAATTTTTGGCCAGCATACGTATATATTGGTTGTCACTCAAGCTTAGTGGAAATTCCAGCAAGATGCGCCGATATAAAAAGTGATTTCAGAAAAATCATCAGGGAGGCCTGTCAGGCCCCCTGAGGGCGAGGGTTAATTTTCAAGCTGGCTACAAGTTAAGCTGGGCCCTGCCGAGTCGAAAAAGGCGACGTGAACGATATGCGTGGACTTCGGTCCCCTAAAACACCTAGATACCTAACATCAAACCAAATGCGTATTTAAACATGGAATTCCACATTAAAATGGTTGCAAAGCATGCACGCAGACAGAAACGGATTATGCGTTTTTTCGTCATTTCAATCCGACCCCCTCAATCATTAATCGGTGACGCCCTTTGCGATTGGTATGAGATAAAACGTTTATTAATTGATTACCTACTTGTGTATATGCTAGGA
The DNA here is from genome assembly GCA_014673585.1 of Semibalanus balanoides. Taxonomy (NCBI): domain Eukaryota; kingdom Metazoa; phylum Arthropoda; class Thecostraca; order Balanomorpha; family Balanidae; genus Semibalanus; species Semibalanus balanoides. The sequence continues at coordinate 5,243 of VOPJ01004596.1, forward strand.
AATGGTGTTGGTGTGTTTTAAAAGTGTTTTCCACCGTTTTCTACCCATTTTTTTTTCCAATTTTTTCCCCGATTTTTTTTTCCGAAAACATTTTTTTTTTAGACAAAGTATTAAAAAATCCAAAAAAAGATAAAATTGGTAATTTTTTTACGTAAAAATAGTAATTTTTTTAATCTTATAATGCCCAAATAAAGATGAAAGCCCAAATCCGTTGAAGAAAAAAAATGGGGTAACTTTTTGCCAGTAAAAAGTTGCCCCCCCCCCAAACCGAGGGGCTGGATCGCCCCTGCCGTCACAGTCCTTTTGGGTTCGACTTCGGCAAAGTATACCCAACACGAATATACGCCATAGCTAAAAATCAAGAAGGCTTCTGAGTCATGGCATGCACACCTGATTACAAACTTCGTTTTTGAGGAGAAAGTCTGCAACCGGTTATAGAAAGTCAGACACTTTTTTAGACCTCTGGGCTGGCATGAAGGACATTATTGTTTAAAAAAAAACGCAGAACAATCACAACAATTGGAGAAGTGACCTGATGTGGAGCGGCATAATGAAATGTCCATTTAAAATAAAACAAAATAAAACTAGCGGGTTTTGCATTGTTGAAACTCAGCAACAAGGTCGTTTTGGAAGGATTTTTTTCAGATTTGCATATTTTTCAGTACGACCGACAATCTGAATATCTCAGTAAAAAAATATGCTATATGTGCACCAGAGACTATCATGGGTGCCCAAACCCCAAGCCCAGCCCAGCCGAAATCCATGAGCACCAAGCCCAGACCCAGACCAGACCCATTCATAATATTGATACCATGCCCATTGGGCCCATTCAGATATATAGATAAGACAATAATTGGATCAGACTTAGGATCAGACACTGATTTAAATCGTGCTGCCTATTACTTAGCCACGAATTATTGTTGTCATATAATTTCCAAAGTATAAATTTGTTTATGTGTCCTTGGTCATTAAAAAAACATATTTACCTGGTTAAACATCTGGTTGTCAAGTTAAAAAGAACGCCTTTGCGAAATGGTTCTGAAAAATTGGCATACCATGCCCACCCAGTAACCATGAAAACCAAAAAATGGCATACCCCAACCAGACAATCGGGAGAAATGAGTGGGCCACCCATGGGTGCACCCAGCCGCATGAAAGTCCCTGATGTGCACCAATTCCTTTTAACCAGGCCATTGACTAGGGTCTAGCCGATACGCCATTGACTTTGGGGGGGGGGGGGGCGGAGGACGCATCTACCACCCTTTTCCTAATTCATATTATCTCCCGAACCAATGATCGCAGCGAGGCGTACAAGGCGGCATTTGAAAGATCTCAATGAGACGCATCTGAGAAATGCTCAAAATTGTGAAATTAAGATCACATGTTAGGCTACGGACTACGGTCTAGGTCAAAGGTCAAAACCCAGGACTTGTAGGTATATATGAGCCAAACTTTCCATACAAAGCTTTCGATTGCGACCATTATCAAAATGGGTGGCAATGCAAATGCAACCAGCAATGGCGCGAAAAATAAAATGTGAACTATTTCCTTTAAGACATTCATTTCCAACTAATATCAGTGATCGAAGAGGGTGAAATCGCTCAAAAGTGAGGGGGCAGTTATCATTGTAAGGGTCCCCAGACTAAAAAAGTGGGGCTTATGGCCCCTGCCCCTTCCCTAAGCGAGGTAATGAATTACAAGTTATTATCCCAACTTCAAGGTATTCGCCTTAAATTAATAGTAGTGATTGAGCAGGGATAGGCTGCTCAACAGTGAGGGGGCCCAGTTATAAAAAAGTGTGTGACAATGGCACCCCAGTCCCCGTTCCTACGTCTATGGTTGTAAAGTTGTGAATTTATTATTATTCTGCCAACTTAAATGTATTCAAATCGGGCCAATATCAGATATTGAAAAATTAGAGGTCGCTAAAAAATAGGTTAACAGTTAATATTGTTGGATTTCCACTCTAAAAAGAGGGGCCATGGCCTCCCCGGCACCGTTTTTTTCACTCATGGGTTATGGTATTGCGAGGTTGTAAATTCATAATTATTTTGCAACTTTAAATCGCTCATATGGAACAAATATCAGTGAACGTATGATGAGAAATCGTTCAAAAGTGTGGGGGGGCAGTTAACATTGCTGGGCTCCCAGCAATGGGCGTCGAAAGCAGGGGGACGGGCGGGACGCGTTCCCCCAAGCGGGAGACGTCCCCCAAACACTTTCGGATTCTAACATTACGCCTATAGGCGTTGCATGGAAAACAAGAGCGTCGCCATGATCTGAAAATTACTACGGACAAATCCAAGTTAACGTGTACTTAAACATGAGACCATATTAGGAGAGGCTGAAAATTACTAGGGACAATGTCCCTAGAGTCCCCAGTGGTGGCGACGCCCAGGGGAGATAATCAACTTCAAAATGCCTCAGTCACCCCAACTTTCTGAAGGTAGCGACGCCTTTTGCCCCAGCCTGAAAAGTGCGGGTGCATGTCCCCGTTCCTACGTCCGTGGCAGGAGATGCCGCACTGCTATCGATAGTGTAGTTACAGAGCTGTCAGCTGACCTGCAGGAGCCGGCCACTGCCAGCTGACCTGCCAGCTGACCTGCAGGGTGTCCTTGAACCGGCCCGAGTCCTCGGTTAACCATTTCCCGCTCCCTACCACACCACCAAACTCACCCGTCTGTCACGTACCTCATGCAAGGCAAGTTCGCCCCGCACTTCAGGAATGGATAGGATGTCACAGGGACATCAGCTGCAACTGATCTGGTACGGATGTCTGTCACGAGCTCAACATCTATGAATCGTTATGACTAATCGCCCCTGTGGTATTATGCAGTACTCACAACAACAGTCAAGGCATCGGTGTAGATTTCGCTCTAACCTCCTGCTTACCCCTGACCTACCCCAGTTACAGCTGAAGCCGGACCTCGTATGGCCATTACCGGGCCCGCCCAGCCGCAGACCTCCCTCCGTTAATGGAGAGGGATAGACAGATACTTAACAGGTTTTTTAACATTAGGCATATGGGAGTGGCCCAGTGGGTGCCAAGCACCTTGAAACATCCGAGAAAGTAAGTGAGCTGGACGGCGCGGCGAAGCACCGAACCCGGAACAGTTGGCCGAGTGCGACAGCGGCGCAGCCTTGGGCTGCTGCCCACCGATCTGGGCTGGGACCGGCCGAGCAGCACGCGCGCCGCATTTGCATACATATGTATTGATAGTGGCGTCAGTCCGGTTCGGTTCGGTTGGTTCATGGTCACGGTCAGGGGCAGGCGGGGACAGACTGGGTCTATCTGCTTATCTCCGATCGGGATCCTGAGCGTATGCCACTGGCATGTCCTGCCAATCCACCTTTCAAGTCATCGGAGAGTTATAAACTGAACCCATCGATTAGCTGGTGGTAACTGGGGCATTCCACGACAAATCGACCCTCATATTTTTTAAATTCTGCAAATGAGTTTATAGGGTGATCTCGGGCGCCAGAGCTGTGACAATCTTAATTTTGTCAGATCAACGTTCACCGAGTCATAGTCTCGGGCATTTCTGAGAGGTCATGTTGTAAGGCCATCTTTGATCGCCATTCGCCTGTAGCTTGTTAACGAACTACACGAACGTAATATAATTTCCCATGGTTTAGTTTGCAATGATGCGAGCAAACTTTTGGCGATTTCGGATTTTGTTTTACCCCTTGGCTTCGTGACCTAGCGTTTTTCCCAGTTACCTAACATGCGAACATTTTTTTTAGGTGCATCGTCCATGCTTCGTTCTCCATTATATCTTCCTTTTTTATATTTGCAAATTGTAATTTTGTGATGAAAAAAATAACGGAAAATTTATGAAAAAATGGTTAAATATATTAAAAATTGGTAGACAATTTCGAGAACAAAGCATGGACGATGCTTCTAAAAAATTCAAATGAATATCTATGTTTTTGACTGACTTATGTCTTCCTAAGCACCAGCCTCCTCCTTAACTTGTTTGCGATTCCTAAACACGCTAGGGAAAGCGGCACGTATGCCGCTATTTTGATCTGGAGCGATTCACAATCAACGATGTAGCTTTTACACGGTGGCAATACACTGGCAGATCCAGGGGGCGGCAGGGGCAAAAGCCCCCCCCCCCCCATTCCACGCCTCGACAGGGGTGGCAAGTATAAATATCTCCCCCGCATAAAAAGACTAATAGAATTCCTAAAAAAGGTAAAATGCGAGTAATAATTTGGAAAGCTAATAACCGAGTAAGAACTCCACTGCATTGTCATTTCAAAATAAAGCCAACTTTTCGCATTTACAAGGATACGTGCCCACTTCGGGAGGATTTCTAAAAAAGCAGCTTAAATGAATGCTGGGAATTAATTGATCATCGTATGCTCTTGCTCAACTTGCCCCCTAAAGCACATATATCGGCAAAAGCATTTTTCCTTTTTATTTTCTGATCCACATTGTTTGCCCGATTGCTGCACAGCACTATCATGACGGCCGCCTTTGATGGCGATGGCATACTCCTTACTAGTCACTTAGATACTGGCGGCTAGAATGTCTGCTGCGTACAGCTGACGGCGCAATGTTTTCTTTATATTAACTATATCGCTCTATCACTTGCTTATTAGAAATGAGGGGTGCAAATAGTGATTTCAATTCGTTGGAGTTAATCTGTCCTCCAGAAAATGTGTACAGTTGCTGGGCGATGCATAACTCTACAGTACTTAGATACGTTGCCACTAGATGTCACTAACCGCTTGTATAACCATAAATGGCTCCGCGCCCAAAGCCATAGTCCGCAATTCGAGCAACTTGGAGTTGAAACAGTCTGTCTATGTTAGAGGTAAACGTCATTTATCTTTTCTCAGATCCAAGAGTCGAGCCAGAGCCTTTTGGGCCGAAATTGGACATTTGATTTGTTTTTATAAATGAAAAAACTAAGATTGTTGACATACAATTACCTGCATACGCTTTTAATTTAAATTTTCACTGACTGAATGAGGTGAATGTTGAGTTTTGCAATATCAAAAGCACCCAATTTTAGTCCGCAAAGAACTCGATTCAAAAAATAGTTGCGGAGGCGACTACCAATTTTAAGAATGATTGCCAATCATGCTGGTGCAAATGTATTTTTCTGATCTCAATGGGGGCATTTCCGGGACCAAACTTTCCAGGTGAAATCGGATACGCGTAATCTACCGATTGACACCAAAAACTCGATATTGGTCTGCAAAGGTGGCACTCTCCCTTTAATAGTAACAACAAAACTTACAGACCATTAGGAGAAAATGTCGCGAAGTAGCCACCATTTGTGACGATAACGTACCGGCGTTCATCTTGTAGGCATTGGAGTGCACTATTCACGGCGATAAATCGTATTTTGGGTATAGGTAAGTCATACATTTATAAATTTACAGTTCACACCATATTTTTTACGACTCAACCCTTTCCAGGACCAGGTGTCCCAGAGCGAGCTTAGCACTCCCCCATAATGGGAGGCTGGATCCGCCAGTGAGCAGAGTACGTTGGATAGAGCTGCTCAGCAAAGAAGACCGCTTCCCAATGGGACTACGGTTGCAGAGATGTGAGCTTCTCAAAGGCGTCGCCAGAAGCATACCAGAGCGCGCCCGCTCGGTCATCGCCCCAAACGTCATTTTACTAGTAAAATATTGTGGCCTAAATCCGAGGAGATAAAATTTCGTAACATTTTTTTTTTAGGGGGGCGCTTTACCTCGAGGGGGCGCCCTGATTTTCTTTGCCCCCCATCCGAAAATACCTTCCGCCGCCACTGCCTTAAGACCATGATCTTGACCTCAGATCACCAAAATTTGCTTACATTTTCGTATAAGAATACCTAGCCCTATCCACTGTCGCTTACTGCATCTCGATATCTCTACCAATGTCACAGAGGTCACATTAAGGTCGCACCGGTGTCGATTTGTATACTATTGGGGGCCCGGCCCCTCCATGATTTCAAATTTTTAACATTAGGCCTATGGCGTTGCATGGGAAGAATGGAGTTAAAATATATTAAGTAAGCATTAGGGCCCCCCAATCATTTTCATAAATTGACACCGCTGTAAGGTCATAATTTCAATATTCTACTTTACATATGGCCATGACCTTGACCTCAGATCACAAAAGTATATTTACATTTTTGTCTCAGAATACTTAGAGAGATACAGTCACTGTCGTTTACTGTATCTCGACATCTCTACCCAGTCCAGTGATACACATACATATTACATGTGTTCAAAGTGCTGCCTGCAATATTTGTTAGGCGCACGCGCAGTGCGCACCCAGTCCCAGCGCCAAAGCCCAGTGGAAAAGTCGCTATATTGCCCACTTTTCACCATAGGTGGCTAGTTGGCGTCTGGAATGAAAATTACGTCTCCCGTGACTCCCTCGACTCCCTCCAACTCACATCAGCTGACTGAGAGCCGCCTGGTTGTTGAAATCTGCCACGTGCTCCCAGAGCTGGCGGGGCGCCACGGACAAGACCCGTGTGAACGTGGCCGTGTGCGTCCTCTGGTAGCGCAGCCACAGGAGGAGGGCGCACAGAACGGCGAGCCCGCCCCACTGTCGCCGTCGTGTCGCCGGTCGCGCCATCCCACCACCGTCCAGGTCACTGAGGCCACTGAAGCTTGACGGCCGCCAGTCCGCGCTGCGTCACAGAGTCACTGAAGGCTGGCGCCACCGTCCCGCGCTGGTCACAGAGGTCACTGAAGCTGGCCGCACACCGTCGCGCTGGTCACAGAGGTCACTGAAGCTGGCGGCCACCGCGTCCGGCGCGCTGGTCACAGAGGGTCACTGAAGCTGGCGCCACCGTCCCGCGACTGGTCACAAGGTCATGAACGCTGGCGGCCACCGTCCGCGCTGGTCCAGAGGTCATCTGAAGCTGGCGGCACCGTCACGCGGCTGGTCACAGCGAGTCACTGAAGCCCGCGGCCACCGTCGCGCTGCGTCACAGAAGGTACGAAGCCGCGCGGCCACCGTCGCGCTGGTCACAGAGCGTCACTGAAAGACTGACGGCCGCCGTCCGCACCGCCACGTCAAGCCACTGAAGCTGGCGGGTGGCGGCTGGCCGGGCGCGGGACGGTCGCAGCAGCGGCGCACTATCGCGCCCACTTCCTACCCAGCGGGCCGGCGTGCAGCCAGCCGCGCAGCTAGAGTTTTTTTTTTGTCAACTCGCCAACTGGAGTTGGAGACAGATATAAGAAGCCGCATCGATTTTTTTTTACAAACTCAGCTTTATCAACGACCGGTCCTTGCAAGGCTTTTTTCGACAATTCCTAAAACCATCCTCTCCAAATATTTCTCTATTCACCCACTGCGACTGTTCTCCCCAGTTATCTTGCCTCTCAGTCGCCACTGGCGGCATTCTCACTAACAAAATACAGCAAACTACCGGCTTGACAAACTGCTTCCGCCCGAGCCTTCTCACTCTCCCCTCTCCCCTCGCGCCAGCGACGCTCGGTGTCCGCGGGCCGGGCTCGCGAATAGTCAGCCACGGACTGGAAACCAATAAGGGTGAGTTCACTACTAAATACATAAGAAATAGACTCTTGCTGGTGCTTGTGCTCCAAGAAGACGGGCAGTTCGTGGTCAACTGGATCCTATGGATTGTGGATGAAATGTTTTGTAGTTTGTTGGGAAACTCGCCCTTAAAGGAAATAGTTCACCTTGGATTGTTTTTTGCAAACGCAATTTGATGATATTTTGAAATACAACTTCTTTTCATAATGTCAAAAACAGTCATACATCGCGCCGATCAGGACAAGAAGGACGTACCTACATGATTAAATTTCATTAAAACTATAATCGACCCTCCCACGTCAAAGCTGGCTCACCAATCAGATTCCGAATATCATAGTCGCGTAAGATTACTGGCAGCCTCTGCCCATGTGTGAGCCTACATTCTTGACATTCCTTATTTATGCCCACATTCCTTCGACAAAAAGTCAAATATTTCGGCTGGCAGAGTGGGAGAGCCTTTTCAGCCCGAGCAAAACTTGCAGTTAGGTTTTTTAAACACGGACTACAAAACTGCTATCTCAGTTCAAAACCCATGTTGAAGGTGAACTATTTCCTTTAACGACGAAGACACCGACTGATACACTTTTCAGCCCAGTGCTAACCCAAATAACAATTTATTTGAATACGGAGATTCATTAATTCCTTACAATTACTATCAAATTGTAAAAAGAAAAACACCAAAAATATTGCATTCAATGGCACTTAAAAGGTATCACATTATTATAGAGGTAAATACAAATTCAGTGCATGTTAAAGGGAAATAATAACCTTTTTCCACAAAAATGGAGTTGACACTTGAATTCAAACACATTGAGACCAAAAATAATAATAAATTCATCAACTTTTTTGCATAAAACATTTATACTAGAGAGCTCATGTCCAACGTTAAATTGATAGGCGTTTCCACGCTTTTCAATGAACCGGTACTTGGCCGGCTGCTTGAAGTACCCTGTGAAATCCAGGAATCTCATCAAACTGCAAGCTTTTCCGTATTGTTTTCTTACGCAAGGGAGTGGAAACATAATAAGTTTGAATCCACGGTTGTTTCGATAATATTACCGGCGATCCCTCATACCATTTGATTAGCCCCACTAACCCATTGAATTAAACACAGAAACCAAATTATCAGTTTAACTTGGGTCCCTATGGCGGCCAAGCGGTACTGGTTTTGAAAAATGTTTCGTAAATTTCCAGCATTAAAAGTTATATTTAACTTTGTCTCTGGCTGTGAAAAAGACTTTGGTTTATACCATCATCGCCAAATCCTTTTTTTCCAAAATAGCTCGACAAACAATTCAACACTGGCAATTCAATTTGAAAAATTAACTTGGGAA
>VOPJ01004597.1:0-14089 GCA_014673585.1 Semibalanus balanoides
CATTCGAAAAGGTCTTATGATCCCTTTAAGCTTCCAAGTGAGGTTTCGCCAGGTGGTGGCGCCGCCGTCGCGGCAAGCAGAGGCGATGCCTATAAATCATGATTCCGTGCCCCAGTGGCATGATTTTAACATTCATAAGGGTGACATTGATCACGATGATGCCAATGAAGGTGACCCACCTGTCAATACTCTCCCGCATCCCGGAGGTAAGCGCGCGCCGCAGCCACGCCGACCGTGCTGCCACCACCGGCGCGTGCGCAAGTAGAACTGTCTCCTGCTGTCCAGAGAGGGCGGCACCGTGCCCACCCAGCAACGAAGGCACCACTGCGGGAACACGGACGGAAGTCGAGCCGGTCAGGATTTAGAGCTATGGTTGCCGTTAGGTCTGAGACTGAATGATTCTGCGACCGGTACATCGTTTATCGTCCAGTGCAATAACTATGCACTTTCCGAGTTATATCAGTGAAGCATCATAACGGCAAAACGACACGCTTCTCAATCGCTACACTCATCAGTGTAATATAACATGACAATATCCCTTGTAATCCTCCCGACTGCCGGTCCTCCATCCTCTGTCCCAAGTCCCAATCACGTTAACCTAGGTCTGGTGGTCGCTGGCCATTAGGTAATAGGCATGTGATGGCCCCCCGAGCCGCCCCCGGGAGTGGTGGCCGACTTCGTGGCTTGGGCCCTCGCAGCCTCGCCCTGCGGGGAAGGGTCTGTCCAGTTCTATGGACGGTTGCCCGGTCGGCGTTCCATTTAGACCCACTTTACCCCTTCTCCTTCATCCGGCCCATGGCTGTGCAATGGTCCGCGCGTACTGAAGCGGCCTTATCCTAACCGAACGAATTCCGTCAGGTTAATAGACTAACCAGGGTCGCCACGGACTGTGAACTGTAGGTCAGTGTCGCGGCCGGACTCAAACAGCTGGTGACACCGGCGGGCGAGTTCACTGTCACGGCTGAGGGGAGGTCGCGTCAACGCTGACACCAGTGACAGCTGCCGGCAAATAAAATACGCACGTCAGCGAGGCAATAGACAGAAAATAAAACCAGTAAGACGCCTTAAACGGCGTAAGGACGAGAGAAGAGTTCTGAATAATCCGCGTCAATTTATCACCCGTTTCCAACGGAGGTTCGTTCTTGTGCAAAGCATTGCTTTTAAATTAATTTTTTCGCTATGTGTTGTTTTGGCGTCGTTAAATAGATCCGAAGTAAATCGGATACTTTGAAAACTAAAATAGGTTATTGCTAGCGTTATTTTTAATTTGCAATTATTAAGCTCATGTTGGTAGGCAAAAAATAATTTTGGTTAACGTGAGCTATAAGATGGATTTATTGCGCTTTACAAGCTGCATCATTTTATTGCTAGCACCTTTGGTTTTGAAGCTAACGGCAGTTTTATGTAATGAAGGAAATGTTATAGAATCGTCAATAAAAATTATTACAGGCAGGTATTGACAATAGCAATGCAATATACCTGAATTTCCTCTCATGGCTATTGTATCAGTACGTCAATCACTTGTCTACAGTTCGGTGTTGTTTCATCGCTTAACGTCCCATAGGTGCTTGAGCACTGATTTAAAATTATGAAAGACGTCATAAAACTATGATTTGCGCTTAATAGCCAGTAACTTTGCAGCGTTCCACGCGCCGCTGATCGACACATAGTGCATACGCCGGGCGGATTCGTTTCCTCTACGGTCCTCTCTGTGATCCCGGCTACGAGCTTGTGCCATGAGTTATAGGCCGATCTTCTCCCTCAGCATGGATTGTCGTGGGCGGATAAGACAATTCATACAACATGCACGGCGCCGTTGCCACGTGCAGTTGACCAGAGTTTGACCTGGTGCCAACTATTGCCGTGGCTGTGTGTCTTCTCAGTCCTCACATCAAATTTTGCTTTATAGTCCAGCCGTTTTCTCAGTACAGCAGGATATACTTTCTGACACCCTGACGCGCACTCGTGTACCGCGCCCATGCTGACCATCACATGGAGAAAAAACATGTAAATAACATTAATGTCATTGAATGGGCTATCAGATGGCGAATAACCCCGCTTGTCCCAATTCGGATTGCGGTTGCCAGAAAATATAAGCTTCTGACCAGCGTCGCGGTCTGGCCGGGCCGGGCCCGGCCGGGCCGGACCGTTTGACACATGCCAAATTAGAAGTCGAGTCACATTAAATAAATATAAACATCCTGACGGGAGACAGTTGTTGACGCATTGGTGACGCATAATCGCTACTGTAATCTACTTCAGAGAATTTCCAGTTTACTAAAACCACAAATTGAAGTCGCACAAAACATCGTTTTAGTTCAGGTCCAACAAAAACTGCCTACCATCGATTGACGTTCTATCGTGATCAAGCAGGCCTAATAGGACTATCAACACTAAACAAATACAAAAATACAAAAAAGACTATAGACTAAAGACTATCAACAGATTAGCAGAACACTGTTCACACCAATAACTTCGTCTCTGCTATGCATGCAAAAGTTATGACTCGTGGCAAGTGGCAACCCTTACGTATTAATCCTGTAAATGAATCATCACCATCACCGCGGATACTCACCCCGTCCGCCTCGTCCGGTGACAGTGACGTGGTCTGGTTGGCGCTCTGGCCACTGCCCGTCTCCCTGTTGGTCGTCTCATCACCTCCCGACTTCTGATTGGTCCTCCCACCATTTCCCGCGTCTTGATTGGTCCTCCCACCATCCCCCGCGTCTTGATTGGTCCTCCCTCCATCTGCCGCCTGCTGATTCGTGGCCGGACCTTCTGCCGGCTCCTGATTGGTGGCCGGGTCGTCTGCCGGCTGCTGATTGGCTGACAGTGTATCGTCGAGCAGTCCGAGCCTCGCCAGCGTGCGGTCCAGGTCGTCTCCTCCGACCAGCAGCCGTATGTGGTCCACCAGGGGACGGACCACCTCCGTCTGCGCGCGCAGCAGCTCCATGATGTGATGCTGTCGGCAGGTAGGCCACCGCCGCTGGCGTCAGGCTAGGGCTGTACCAGCAGGCGTACAAGTTCGGCGTGAGGTTGACCGGGAGTTCGATTTGGGACATCTCAATGTCCTGATAACGCAAGCGTGTTTACTCCTTTCTCCCTTCCGTCCCACGGCTAAGCAATGGCCTCTACACAGGCTGAAGCTTCCTTATTCTAACCTAAGCCCAAAAACATAAACGTGGATGTTGTGCTGGCCAGTGGCCACAACACCTCCGGGTCCAAACAAACCCTTAACTAATACCTCCATCCTACCTGATACCTTCAATCACCGCACAAAATCCCTTGCCTTCACGCATAAGTGCCGAGTGGTCACACACCCTACCCCACCGTTCAGCATCCCTCCCCAACCTCCCTTTTTCACCTTCATTCCTGGCCTAGGCGCCAAGAGCACACCCATCCAACCTCTACATATTATGCTAGAGATCTTCCCTTTCGCCACAACCAACCCATCTCCCATTCATCGCCCTCATCTCTCTCTCTCCTCTTAATCACCCTCCCTACAACTGAGCCTTCACCCCCTCCCCCCGGAGCGCTCGACCTATGCTCACCACGCGGCTGGCCGTCGCGATGAAGTAGAACTTGAACTCTCTCCAGCTGACGTGCTGCTGCTCCGCCAGATCCGCTGCCTCGTCCAGAGCTGAGCAGGCCATCAGTGAGGGCAGCTCGTCCAGCAGGCGTTCTGTGCTGCGAGCCACCAGCCGCGCGCCGCCCGCCTCGCCCACCGCCGAAAGGTACTCACTGGGGAAGGACCTGCCGCTTAAAACTCTCGCCCTTCCCGAGATTCGAACCCTCACCTCCCCCACCACCTGGTGGAGAGGGAGGTGAGGGTTCGAATCTCGGGGAGGGCGAGAGTTTTAAGCGGCAGATTTGGTGAGACAAAGGATCAGCGACAATGTAAGGTTTTCTCCTTCGAAATATTTGCATTAAAAAATCGTTGCCACAGAGCACACTTATCCATACGAGGTTTGGTGAGTGGTTTTGACTGATGAACAGGCAGAAAAGATGAACGCATAGCAAACATACGACGAATACGTGACGTCATTGTACAAATACGTCAATGTAAGTTGTTTAGATATAATAAATTAATAACTCTGCAATTACTCGTTGAAACCTCGCAGAACCGTCCATTAGGACACAGGCTCGGTGCGCGTGCGCGCGCGTGTTACCGTTTCTGCAGGATGTAGATGTTGGCCCGGGTGAGTCGTTCCAGGAGTGTCTGGAGACACAGCATGGTCCGACTTCGCAGCACCTGAAGAACACAGGCTTCACAACGTCATACAGTGGTAGGTAATGCTGGGCCATGGTTAAGGTGAGGGCATCCTATGCTGGGTTAATTTGCGTTAAGAAGTTGGAGAGATCTCACCAGCAGTAAAGTCAGTGAACTAGAGGACGTATAATGTATATAGACAGTAGACACTTCAGTTTCGGAGCGTATTGATATACATTCTATCCAGCACACATTTAGCACAATTCGTGTGAAACCCTGGTGCTCTATCTTCCCCTAACACACACATATCATTAACAACAAGGCTTCTGAATTCCCTCCCCCCCCACACACACACACGAACAACCGACATCTAAACATCCTTTACAGTCCCCGACAGATCCTTACATAGGTGAGCGAGCCGTCCCTCCGTCCGGCTGGCGCATTAGGGACGGTACAATCCCCGACAGATCCTTACATAGGTGAGCGAGCCGTCCCTCCGTGCGGCCTGTCCGTCAGGAATCGGTACAGTCCCCGAAGATCCTTACATAGTGGAGCGAGCCGTCCCTACCGTCGGCTGTCCGTCAGGAAACGGTTACAGTCCCGACAGATTCCCTTACATAGGGTGAGCGAGCGTCCCTCCGTTTCCGGCTGGCGCAATCAGGGACGGTACAGTCCCCGACAGATCCTTACAGTAGGTGAGCCGAGCCGTCCTCCGTCGCGGCCTGTCCGTCAGGAACGGTACAGTCCCCGACAGATCCTTACATAGGTGAGCAAGCCGTCCCTCCCTCAGGCTGGCGCATCAGGAACGGTACAATCCCCGACAGATCCTTACATAGGTGAGCGAGCCGTCCCTCCGTCGGCTGGCGCATCAGGGAACGGTAACACGTCCCCGACAAGATCCTTACATAGGTGAGGGCGAGCCATCCCGCCGTCGGCCTGTCCGTCGGAACGCGCGGTACAGTCCCCCGACAGATTCTTACATAGGTGAGCGAGCCGTCCCTCCGTCCGGCTGTGGCGCATCAGGAACGGTACAGTCCCCGACAGATCCTTACATAGGTGCGAGCCAATCCCGCGTCCGGCTGTCCGTCAGGAACGGTAAACAGTCCCCGACAGATCTTACATAGGTGAGCGAGCCAGTCCTCCGTCCGGCCTGTCCGTCAGGAAACGGTAACGTCCCCGACAGATCTTCATAAGGTGAGCGAGCCGTTTCTCTCCGTCCGGCCTGTCCCGTCGAACGGTACAGTCCCCGAACAGATCATTACATAGGTGAGCGAGCCGTGCCTACCGTCGGCTGTCCGTCAAGGAACGGTACAGTCCCCGACAGATCATTACATAGGTGAGCGAGCCGTCCCTCCGTTCCGGCTGTCCGTCAGGAACGGTACAATCCTGACAGATCCTTACAATAGGTGAGCGAGCCGTCCCTCCGCCGGCCTGTCCGTTCAGGAACGTGTACAGTCCCCGTACAGATCCATTACATAGGTGAGCGAGCCCGCTCCGTCCGGCCTGTCCGTTCAGGAAGGTACAATCCTGACAGATCCTTACATAGGTGAGCGAGACGTCCCTCCGTCCGCCTGTCCTCAGGAACGGTACAAGTCCCGACAGAATCATATACATAGGTGAGGCGAGCCCGGTCCTCCGTCGCGGCCTGTTCGTCAGGAACGGTACAGTCCGACAGATCCTTACATAGGTGAGCGGAGCCGTCCTCCGTCCGCCCTGGCGCATCAGGGACGGTTACAGTTCCCGACAGGATCGCTTACATAGGTGAAGACGAGCCCCGTCCCCGCGTCCGGCTCTGGGCGCATAGGAACGGTACAATCCCTGACAGATCCTGCTACATAGGTGAGGAGCCCGTCCCTACCGTCCGGCCTGTCCGTCAGGAACGGTACAATCCCTGACAGATCTTACATAGGTGAGCGAGCCGTCCCTGCCGTCCGGCCTGTCCGTCCAGGAACGGTAGCAGGTCCCTTAAGATCATTACATAGGGTGAGCGAGCCGTCCTCCGTCCGGCCTGGTCCGTCAGGAAACGGTACAATCCCTGACAGATCCCTTACATAGGTGAGCGAGCCGTCCTCCGTTCCGGCCTGTCGGTCAGGAACGGTAAACAGTCCCCCGACAGATCATTAATAGGTGAGCGAGGCCGTCCCTTTGTTGTCCGTCCGGCCTGTCCGTAGGAACGGTTACAGTCCCCGACAGATCCTTTTACATAGGTGGCGAGGCCGGTCCTTCCGTCCGCGCTGTGGCGCATCAGGGACGGTCAGTCCCCCAGACAGATCCTTACATAAGGTGAGCGGCCGTTCCCGCGTCCGGACTGGCGCCCATCAGGAACGGTACGAATCCCTGAAGATCCTTAATAGGTGAGCGACCGTCCTCCGTCCGGCCTGTCCGTCAGGAACGGTACAAGTCCCGACAGATCATTACATTAGGTGAGCGAGCCGTCCCTCCGTCCGGCTGTCCATCAGGAACGGTACAGTTCCCGACAGATCCTTACATAGGTTGAGCGAGCCGTCCCTCCGTCCGGCCTGTCCGTCCAGGAACGGTATCAGTCCCCGACAGATCCTTACTAGGTGAGCGAAGCCGTCCCTCCGTCGGCCTGTCCGTCAGGAACGGGTAAACAGTCTCCGACAAGATCCTTACATAGGTGAGCGAGCCGTCCCTCCGTCCGGCCTGTCCGTCAGGAACGGTACAGTCCCTGACAGATCCTTACATAGGTGAGCGAGCCGTCCCGCCGTCCGGCTGGCGCATCAGGAAC
This sequence comes from Semibalanus balanoides, assembly GCA_014673585.1. Taxonomy (NCBI): domain Eukaryota; kingdom Metazoa; phylum Arthropoda; class Thecostraca; order Balanomorpha; family Balanidae; genus Semibalanus; species Semibalanus balanoides. Next base: position 6,960 of record VOPJ01004597.1, read on the forward strand.
GGTACAGTCCCCGACAGATCCTTACATAGGTGAGCGAGCCGTCCCTCCGTCCGGCTTGGCGGCATCAGGGTACGGTACAGTCCCCGAACAGATCCTTACATAGGTGAGCGAGCGCCGTCCCCTCCCGTCCGGCCTGTCCGTTCAGGAACGGTACAGTCCCCGACAGATATTACATTAAGGTGAGCGAGCCGTCCCTCCGTCCGGCCTGTACGTCAGGAAGCGGGTTACAGTCCCACGACAGATCCTTAATAGGTGAGCGAGCCCGTCCCTGGTCCGTCCGCCCTGTCCGTCAGGGAACGGTACAGTCCCCCCTGACAGATCATTTTACAATAGGTGAGGCGAGCGTCCCTCCGTCCGGCCTGTCCGTCAGGAACGGTACAGTCCCCTGACAGATCTTACATAGGTGAGGCGAAGCCGTCCGCTCCGTCCGGCCTGGCGGCATCAGAACGGTACAGTCCTTCCCGACAGATCCTTACATTAGGTGAGCGAGCCCGTCCCATTCCGTCCAGCCTGTCCGTCAGGAACGGTACAAGGTCCCGACGATTCCTTAACATAGGTTGAGCGCGCCGTCCCTCCGTCCGGCCTGTCCGTACAGGAACGGTACGTCCGACGATCCTTACATAGGTGAGCGAGCCGTCCCTCCGTCCGGCCTGTCGTCAGAACGGTACAGTCCCGACAGATCGCTTACATAGGTGAGCGAGCCGTCGCCTCCGTCCGGCTGGCGCATCAGGCGACGGTCAGTCCCTGACGATCCTTACATAGGGTGAGCGAGCCGTCCTAATCCGTCCTGGCCTGTCCGTCAGGAACGGTAACATGTCCGACAGATCCCTTACATAGGTGAGCAGCCGTCCCTCCGTCCGGCTGGCGCAATCAAGGGACGGTAACAGTTCCCTGACAGGATCCTTACATAGGTTGAGCGAGCCCGGTCCCTCGTCCGGCTGGCGCATCAGGAACGGGTACAGTCCCGTTACCAGATCCTTACATTAGGTGAGGGCCACCCGCCGTCCGGCCTGTCCGTCAGGAACGGTACAGTCCCGACAGATCCTTACATAGGTTGAGCGGGCCGTCCTTTCGTCCGGCCTGTCCCGTCGGAACGGTACAGTCCCGCGACAGATCCTTAACATAGGTGGCGAGCCGTCCCTCCGTACCGGCTGGCGGCATTTCAGGAACGGGTACGTCCCCGACAGATTCTTACATAGGTGAGCGAGCCGTCCCTCCGTCCGGCCCTGTCCGTCAGGAACGGTACAGTCCCGACAGATCCTTACATTAGGTGAGCGAGCCCGTTACCCTCAGTACCGGCCTGTCCGTCAGGAACGGTACATGTCCCCCGGACAGATCCTTACATAGGTGAAGCGCGAGCCGTCCACCTCCGTCCGGCCTGTCCCGTCAGGAACGGTTAGCAAGTCCCGACAGATTCCTTACATAGGTTGAGCGAGCCGTCCCTCCGTCCGGCTGGCGCATCAGGGACGGTACAGTCCCCGCAGATCTTACAATAGGTGAGCGAGCCGTCCCTCCGTCCGGACTGTACCGTCAGGGGACGGTACAGTCCCCGACAGATCCTTACATAGGTGAGGCGAGCGGTCCTCCGTCCAGCTGGCCCGCATCATGGGGACGGTACAGTCCCCGACAGATCCTTAACATAGGTGAGCGAGCCGTTCTTCGTCCGGCCTGTTCCGTCAGGAACGGGTACAAGTCCCCGACAGATCCTTACATAGGTGAGGCGAGCCGTCCACTCCGTCCGGCCCTGTCCGTCAGGAACGGTACAGTCCCGACAGATCTTACAATAGGTGAGCGAGCCGTCCGGTCCGTCGCTGGCGCAATAGGGACGGTACAGTCCCGACAGAATCCTTACATAGGTGAGGCGAGCCGTCCCTCCGTCCAGGCTGGCGATCAGGGATCGGTACAGTCCCCGACAGATCCTTACATCATGGTTGGCGAGCCGTCCCTCGTCCGGCTGCGCATCAGGCATGGTGAAGGAAGGTTGAAGAGCCGCCTCCAGGAGGGCCTTACTCTCCTCCAGCAGCGTCGAAACAGTGGTGGTCAACCACTCCAACTGCCAGGGGCAGGTCAAAAGCAGGTCACATAGGCGCAGAGAAGTCACAGAACATGACAGGTCACACTGGCAGGTCTGACAAAGGGCACAGATAATGACTGCAGGTGATCACATTAGCAGGTCACATACAGGATACATATAGTACAGAGAAAAGAAGGCTGCTGAGAAGATTAACGGATGCAGTACGCGGTTAGAATAGCACCAAAAACAGTGATACCTTTATAGAAAGATGCTAGGTTATAGGTACACGGGCATACTTGTCCTTGTAGATACATGTCTTGAAAAGGCCGCAGTAGAGCGGTTTGTGTAGCTTCCCGAGCTGATTGTCGGTTACTATTCTCAACTGTGTGTGCGCATGTCACTAGTTTCTCCATCCTTCCCACTTCGCTAAGCTTATTGACATAATCCTGTATTGGTGGCGGGGGACGAAAAGATAAAGAGCTGTGTTTCTTGACCGAATTCTGAATTGGTGGTGGGGGAAGAAAACATACAGCCCAACGCGGGGCTCGAACCCGCGACCCCGAGATTAAGAGTCTCGTGCTCTACCGACTGAGCTAGCCAGGCCTGAAGATACAATCATATCAATGGCGATGGCAGTGTGTAGCAAGGCTATGCAAACCAAAGATAACTATAACTAACAAACCAGGTAGAACTTGGTTTGTTAGTCCTCCGAACCGAAAAAGTCGAGACAACGCGTAATTAAGTTGCAATGATTACGCCAGCTGCTGTGAGCTGTGACGCGAAAGAAGGGTCACGCGGCGGCCGGCCGGTCGCCTACGTAGGTTTAACGCGCACGCTCCTACCGCTTTTTGTCGCTTGGTTCCAATTCGCTTCGGCTTGTCGGCCAATTGGTTAAACTTCAAAATGTCTATCTACCACAAATTAAGCGTTGTATTGAATGCTGTTGCGAAAATTGCAATCCGACCCAAACTTTGTTAAGTTATCGGGCCGGCACAGTCTGCTGCCCGGTGATTCCGGTCCGGACCGGATATGTAACATAGAACACACTCGACACCGTTCTTTTCCGCCTGGTTCCTTCGTTTGCCACGTCATAGTCATAGTCACATAACTTGAATCAAAATTGATTGAACTTATTTTTTTGTGTCTTTGAACATTCACCCGAGCAAGAAAAACAAAATACGAAAGTTCATAATTTACCCACTCATACCGCCGCTTCAACGCATTCGGAAATGCACGGGCGGCCAGCGGCTCTATACATAAACAAACGATGTTCGCGGCGCGACGCAACGTGTTGTTGCCAGCCAGGTAAAAAAAGGGCCACGCAAGTTATGTTAAGCACCACAAGGGTAAAAAAGCAGCTCTCAGCGAGGTCACTAAATAGTACCTAAACACATCGCGTTCATTCAAATCAGAATTAATCGTACTTTCACATATAGACACATTTTAAATTTCCAACGGTTTTCTCAAACTATGAAAAGCTTCTAGATACCCATGCCCTCGGCCCGTTAGGTCGCGTAGCCTATACTCTTGCTGAGCGTTCGCAGTACCAAGGCGGAGTGGCATGCACTTGGACTGGTTGAATGATAGCTGATTTACGTCCTTCTGTCCTGAATCGGCGCGATTCATGGCTATTTTTGACATTATGAAAAGAAGTTGTATTTGACAATATAATCAAATTGTATTTAAAAAAAATCCAAGGTGAGCCATTTCCTTTAATATTGTAAGCCATGACTGTCCAGAGGACAGTTACATGCCGTGTCGACGTATTTGGCATTGCTGGCGTCAGCTGCAGCAGAAGCTCTTACCTCGGAGACAGAGCGGGCGGCCAGCTCAGCTCGCTGTGTCTGGTTAGCTGAGGACAGCAGCGTGCGCAGTCCGTGCAGGATCCTGACAACGGAGGAACCAACGAACACCGTTAACTTCACCCACCAATGGTAGTAGATCTCGCAGTTTTGTCGTTGAATTAAAGGGAATGTTTCGCCCTTCTGAAAGTTGTCAAATATACGCAGCTTGCAGTACAAAATGTGAAGTTTGTGGCTAGTGCTGCTGAAAACGAATGTGATATTTGTTACTCGAAAAGTCACTTTAATACATTTGTTTTATTTGAAAAATGACTTCATTATTGAAATCGATATTTTCCATCAGTCGTCTTCAATCTGTGTAGACAATGCTGGTGATTTTAATGCAAACAAGTGTTGTTTTGCAACATGCAACAACAACAACAACAACAACATCGTACATGCAACAGGTAATACAGCCAAGGTTCGAGAAATACAAGTCGTTTTTCTCCCGTGACCAAAAATCTTGAAGTGGCTGACAATCAATCAACGGCGGGACTTGCATAGAACCCATTTTGCAAATTCAACATTAAATTGATTAAAAGCGATTAAGTTTTGGGAAAATTTGTTGAAGTACAATGATGACGATTTGGGTTTTAGGGCGCCGTAACTGCCGGAATATGTGGCGCCCATGATTATATATAAAGAAATATCAGCAACCTTTACTAGGGAAAGCTGACTTTAAATCAGCTAAGAATGCATGCCCCTATTTTAGCTCAACACAGAGAGCGCTGGACTTCTGAGTTCTGACCTATTCCGGTAGTGACAGCCCGGGTTCGAGTCGCTTCGGCGCTCGCTACTTGCTCCTGACTGGGATGGCCTGCGGCCGGTGGCAGCGGTCGCACTCAATTTCGCTTATAAATTCTACCTACCGGCTACCAGGAAATTGCGCGATCGGATGGTTGAGGCCAGGGCCTCCGCAACAAGCTCCGCATAGTGCGGGTCCCGACCTGAAAAATCCATTTATTTAAAAGGTTCGGTCTAAATCTAAATAAATCAATCCATATATGGCATGAAAGGCGCCGCACTGCGAGCGACACCCGTAACGGACCTCGCACGTGTGATATGTGAAGTATGCAGTGTGAGGTGTGATATGTTAAGTGTGAGATATAAGAATCGACGTGTGAGCTGTGAAAAGATCAGGTGTGAGATGTGAGCAGCATCAGATCGTGAATGTGAGCAGCAGCAGGTCTCACCGCATGCAGCCTGTTGCTGAGGAACATGTTGACGGAGTCGCCGACCTGGGCGTACCGGATCACCTCACGCCGCTCCTCCGACCCCAGAGACATCTCGTGGCGACCGTACAAATCAAACGTCAGCGCCAGCTTACTCAGGCCTGCGGGGTACACACAGAGACATCTCGTGGTGAAGACAGGAAACGCAATCGAGATCAGTTTCAAACACGCGACGGAGTCGGCGAGGCACAGACCAAAGGAAAACAAGCTGGTAATCCTGCAAAGCAAACTATACTGATAGGGTAACAATTTGCAGTGCTCGTCAGCTCCCGGGCGACAAGCATCTATAAGTAATGTCATGTAATGAGAAATATGCAAAATGAAAGGCCTGGATATCGATATACAAACTCCAAGTTACTTCGGCTAACCCAGACGTCCTCAAATCACAGGTTCCAAGCAAGTGGTCTCAAATAGATATTAACTGTTCTGGAAGACAGCACGGAACGACGAGAAGCGCACCTGGCGCATCTTCCTAGCCCCACCAGATACAGGAAATTACTTCACCCAAGCCCATCTGATACGCAACCCCAACACTCACCCAGCGCCATCTGTACCACCGCCAACACCACCCAGCGCGATTCCTGTACACCGCCAACACTCCACCCCAGCGCCATCTGTACCACCCCAACACGCACCCAGCCCCATCTGTAACCACCGCCAACACTCACCCAGCGCCATCTGCTGTAGACAGGCCGCACCAGGGCGGCAGCTGGCCGGGACCAGGAGAATACAGACTCGGCGCCCGTGCCCGGCTGTGCCACCCGCTCAGTAAGGCGTCACACATGGTCTGACGCAAGTGTACATCCAACACCAGCCGCCCAGGTTGTGGAGGGGGGGGGGGACACATGAAAGTGACAATCGGTCTTGAGACAGCGGTACAGACTGCCAGAGAGGAACACTGTGACAGTCAGAGTTATTGATGGGCAGTACAAGGCTTCGGAGCAGCTGGGGAGGTGGTGACAGCCAACTCGCATAATTGAAGTCTAATACAAAAAGAGGGGCTTACATTTTGCGAGCACAAGTTGATACTTTGTAATACGGTGTACAAATAAATGTGTCAAGGCAGTCTGTTATTAATCAGGCACCGACTAACAGCTACCAACTGTTGGTGAACCTAAACAAATAAAATCACGCGCATTCCAAAGTATTTCAAAACTACCCTTCACAACCATCAACGATCGATCAAACAGCAAGGAAGTGGTGCAACCATAGCCGAGACTTGTCGCGAAATTATCCCTCGCGTAAAAATGGCATCATCGTCTCACCCTGTAGAAGGCTCGACATCTCAAAGACGATACCCCGCACAAGTCACTTCTCTAACCATCCCCAAGGCGTCACAGATGATCGTCCGCAGCCCCATCACTAACCCCGTCCTCCTGAGACCATGACAATGCGTCACTATCCCCGCACCAGCTCGGCCAGCGCGAGTCAGCTCCGCGTTAGCTAGTCGCAGCTTCTTCTGCAGCTCCGTACCACCGTCAGCGCAGCCCGGCAGGCAGCGACGCCGTGTACAAGTATTGTAGCACGGCCCGGACGCGGGCGACGATAGGTGCGCAAGCGACCAGCCCGCCACGTCTATAGATGGCGCTAGTAGACGCAGGACTTGACTGTGCGCGGCGAACTGGGGGTGACGAACGGGGACAGTGGTGACGGGAGAGCCTGATGTGCCACTCACAGGGACAGTATTGTATGGCAGAACATTGAACCTGCTATACCTGGTCTGCTGGGGCCTCAATCAGCAAACGCTGCCGCAATGTAACGATCGCGAGGTCTTACTCTGCTGCTAACGAACAACTTATACCAACTATACCAAAATGACGTGTCTACTTTCAGATGCACCCTAACACAATGCATGAGGGTAAATCCATACAAAAGAGAACACTGCTAATAAGACTTTCCTCGTCAGCCAGGACTTTCAGAAAGGCAGTAAGAGATACAGGTCAGTAAATCATGCATTACTGTTCAGAGCACCTCACTCAACCAAGCCCCCTCCCCCTCCCTCCATTCACCACCTCGCACAACAGCCACTCATCAACCCCTGCT
>VOPJ01004598.1:0-25738 GCA_014673585.1 Semibalanus balanoides
TCACTGCTGTTTGTGTGTATGTGTGTGTGTGTGTGTGTTTTTTGGGTGCTCGTGTGCTGTCGGTCTGTCTGTCCGTTGTAGTGGTGCCTACAGGCGACCTGGCGACGGCCTCCACCCTGCTGATGGCGGTCTCGATCTGAGATTAGACATCGAATATGGGTAGAACAGGCCCGAGCAGGCCCAAATACGCGTGAAACAGGCATCCTGCTGTCGTGCAAATCCGCGAGACACTTGTTGAACGCGGATTTGGGCGTTGGTTGGAGATTGGGATAGCCGAGACGGCCAGGTAGCGCTTTCCAGCACAGAAAGAAGCACATAGAAGAACGATTGCACTGTCGCTGTACTGCCGATATGTGGGTGGTGCGGACGCGTGCTTTGTTTTGGCAACCAAGTTCAGGAGCAGGCTATTATTAGGGAGACCATGACCTCTATATATACCCTTAGACGGCCCACTGCGGCGGCGCGCGGACGCGAAATCGATTCCCAGCCGGGTGGAACACTAGCGCCATCTGCAAGTGGTCAGAAAAACGCCCGCCATTGGCGGATAGTGTTAAAGGGTGAATATTCAAATGCGGTTATCTGTCAAATATGCTGTAATTGGACTTTATAAGGTCTCAAAGTATCGAGACATGTTTTGAGACACATGTGCTGGCCTCAGATTTCCACTGGGCTATCTGGAAAATTAAATATCGACATGTTCCATACGTGGCTCATTTGCGTACAGAATAGCATGACTATTAAACGAATTCCTACTTATGGAATGCAATGGGTGTTCTATTTTCATTTCGTGCCCTATACCTCTTCGTACAGTTGTACGCAGCGCACGCTTGTACCATTTTGTAATCCCCACGGACACAAATATCATCCATGGCGGCCTTCTCCTTAACTTGGTTTGATCCGAACACGCCGCGCGCGACCGTTCCGTTTCGTAAATTAACACATAATTCAAGGTTCGTTGAAATTGCGTTGACCACTTGCGCGTTGCCGTTTCTGGAAAGGGTAAATATATGAGTGCGGCCGTTCTAGGTATATCATACGCAGTTCAAGGAGGGAGACATAAGTCAAAAATATGGATATTGTCCTGAATTATTTTGGGGAATTCTTCTAGAATTCTTTTAGAATGCTAAGGATTTTTTTTTCTTAAATACATTTTTAATTTGTAATGTTTGACAATTTTGATTTGATGAAAATTTCCCCTATTTTGTCATCAAAAATCACAATTTGCAAATATATTTTAAAAAATGAAAATATATTGGAGAAAAAAGTATGGACACCCTTAAACCCTTACAGCAAAAGTATGGACACACTTAAAAAATCAAAGCAATATCGATATTGTTGACTGACTTATGTCTCCTTAAGTAGTAGCCTCCTCCTTAACCTGGCTGCTAAACCACAACACGCGGTGCGGACATCGAAGCGACGCGGAGTGCCGGGCTTATTCATCGTGTGATCACGTGTGATAGTGTGCACTAGTCTTTGTAACCGAAGAAATAAGTTTGGCTTTGAAGTGAGCTGTGTTAGTTACTGGTGTGTGTTTTACGTGGAGTGTTTTCTTTCGGCGTATTTCTCGTGTGCTGGAAATGCATATGCTCTTTGGTTTCATTCGGAGCGCTTAATTGGGTTCTTTGGTTCCGAGGCGCCTTGGTGTTTTTTTTTGTGGTTAGGTGTTTTTGTGGTTAGGTGTAACTTGTAAGTTCGTTGGGTGAGAAAAGTTATATTACTGACAACCCAGCCAACAATTAACTTGGGCACTGATCGGGCACAATAGTTTAATCCCATTGTGTCCGATCAGTGCCCAAGTTAATTGCTGGCAGGGAAGTAGTCCTCATCAAAGGTGCAATCTTGTATAGTTATTTTGATGTATATGGGTATCTAACAGGTTATAATTAAAAATATTTACTCATATATGCACTTGTTTCCCATAAAAAGCTTTATATTATGCTTGTTATGCACGCGTGCAATGGGTATTCAATAAAAATATACCGTATTTCGGTTGTCTTATGTGGACGGAGGGGAATGTCTGCAAGCTTTTCATCATGTTAATGCAAATATGCTACTTATAAATGTCATGCCATCATATTTTCGCCAGAATCTCCATTATCATTGGTAAGAAAAACACGCCCCGGGAGGAACTGGGGCGGCACAAGATAGATAATAACTTGCTTCATTGTGATGTTACTTGACAACGACGCTCAGCGTTTGCTCCCAATCGTGAACATTTTATATAGATCAGCCTAGCAATGTACCAAAAAAGAGGTGCCAACTGATTGGGACCTATTCCTGTGCCTTCGTGCAGGGACGCGTCACTTTTGAATGTGTTAGCTATAAATCTGACTGGCCCGAACAAATTCATATTTCTTAAGAGTTTTTTGTTATGACAATCAATCTTCTGCGCAGGAAATGTAGCTGGTCTTCGACCAACACCACGCGAGTCGCCTCGCTGGCCCTTGTCCGTTCCCACTCAACACAGAAACAGCACTGAACTTCGGGCTGAGTTTGTAAAACCACGCCACCCACTGCTTTCAGGATCCAGATCGATTAGTTCTCTGGTAAGACTTGAAATACCAGAAATTCAAGGAAAATACCCCAAGCATCGTCCGGACTCGCTTTCGTAGGCATTTCCGGCTGAATTTGGGGTGTACGTTCATTCTGCCCACAATCATAGTGCCCAGCGTGCCAGACTGCCCAAGTGACACACTGCCCACGTCAACATGCTCAGATCTGCAACGGCTTTCCGCTTTTTGCCCAAGACACACTGTTTTTAAAATCATATGTGCTAATGGCTGTCTGCCCAACGCGTCTACTGCCCAAAGCTTTTCTGCCTAACGGCTTTTTGCCCAAGCTCACATTGCCCACAACCATATGTGCTAACGGCTTCTGCCTTCTGCCCAACGTTGTTTTGCCCAAGACTCACACTGCGTAAGGACGTTCTGCCCAACTGCTTCTTGCCCACCCACGCACTGCCCAGTGCCTAAGGATGTTCTGCCCAACGGACGGTCTGCCCGAACTCAGGAGACACAAACCTGCCATGTTTTAAGTTCTACCCACAGGGTAGCTATGCCGCTGCGACCCCATTGGCCGAGTTGTCTAATGACGGCGGCCGTACTGGTACTCAACAAGAGCAGTCGGCGGCCTGTGTTAAAGGATAGGCGGGCGGGCACCCAGGCTGACATTTTTACAATACATTGAGCGAACTACTGGTGGTAGCGCAAAATGGCTACCACCACAATGTTCCAAATTGAATTCAGAATAATTATAGGCGAAAATATTTTTTTTTCGTGCAAAAAAAAGGCCTAGAATCATTCTGCATTCAATTTTCCTGGAACCATTGGTATAGTCAAGGGTGGGTAGTCCAGCTTATGGACGACTAGTAGTTTCGCTTCAATCATCACTCTGTTAATATGGAGCGCGTAGTGGAGGGCCCCCGCCACGGCCATCCTCTAACCACATGGGCCGCCCCGACTGCTCCTTGTGATCACCAACATGGCCGCCGTCATTAGACAAGTATTCCGGCCAATGCGCCTTCCATCTCTAAAGAGTTCAGTGGTTCTACCCTGTTCTGCGCGCCAGAATCGCGCCGACGACGGCGCAAAGTCGGGCCTACAGTGACATCTGGCGCCTGGCGATCGATACAAAGCTTTGAGCCTTGGCCAGTAGGTAAATGTCCCCACCAGGCATGTGCATGGATCTGAAAGCAGGATCTATGATCCCAGAGGATCTCTCGACAAAGCGCAATGCTGGATATATTATCCCACTGGATCCCACGACAAATTTCAACAGTGGATCTTGGATCCCAATGGATCCCTTGATTATTTTTTGCAGCAGATGTTGGATCAAACCGGATCCAATGATAAATAATAAAAATGGATTTGATCCCAACAGAATGGGGTTCCGATAGGATCCGACTAATAGTTGTATATTATGCCATAATCAGCGGCGGATCCAGGATTTTCGTTATGGGGGAGGTGCTGCAGGCCCGGGGGTGCCGCTTGGCACCTGAGGGCAAGGCTGAAGAACCCTGAGGGGTGCCGTGTATTTAAAAAAAAACTATTTTGTTGAGTTTTGTGGGTTTAAACCTCAAATTACGCAAATCTGAGATAACCATTTTGATGAAAATTTCATTTCCTTTCTTTTGACGTTTTAAATTTGCCATTTGCATTAAAACTCGATGTTGTACGATTTTTTCGAACATTTATCGTTTTTACACCAAAAATGGCATGCGTCAATAAAACGTCATCATTCCCAACGTACTATATTTATAGTAGGTGCAGGGGGATCTAGCCGTGGGTTTTGGGGAAGGGGTCAAACCCAGAGGCAATTTCCAAAAAGTTGTTGAGCGGGGGGGGAACAGGCCGTCAGCTGAGCGAGGAAGTTGTTGACCAAGGAAGTTGTAGGGGGCGCGTCGTCAGCCCATCTACAACTGAACGCGGGTCGTCGCCGATAATTTGTAAATGGGAAGTCGGCTTAAATGGACAAAAAAGATGTACTACTCCCACTTTCTGCGTGTATTTAACCCGCGCACTGCAGGGGGTGATTCCGCCCCCCCTCCCCCTCAGGTTTTTCCGGAGCTAGCGGAAAAACGGCGGCGCGGCACCGCAAAATTCCGTCACACCTGTTTTGGGGCATCAATTACCCCACACTTTTGGAAAAGTTTTGACTTGAGGTCAATCCAGGTCAGGTTCACATTGTCCATGTCAAGTGACCTCAACCTCAAAATGTTTGCGTTCGTGCCAAGCCAACAGTCTTTTTCGAAAGTTTTGAAACTTGCAGGATTTCAAGAATAATCAGTACCTACAATCCGTATATCCGAATTTTTTCGTATCGGTGACAAAGTCAGGTCAATTTCCTGACCTCCCCATTATAAGTGAATTGGGAAACGAAACTAAATGGGCTTCCCTTTCCAGAAAATATACATTGGGATCAGGTTAATTCTTTCAGAATCATGCTATTCTTTAAGAATGCATGCTTATTTGAGCTCATTCTAAATGATCAAGGTGCAATTGCTGCTTTAGCTGATTTATACAAAGGTCATCTGAGGTCATCTGAGTCATCAGCAATGATTTGCTAATAACTTCTGATAGAAAAGGAGAAGGAGGACGTTAGTTGACACCTATGTGTTCGTCTCGTCTGGCCGCGTGCCACATATGCCAACATGACCTACCTGGGTCACCAAATGACCTGACCTGAGGTTCATAATTTTGCACAGTTGACCTTACCAGGTTCCACCGTTATAGATGTTTTCAAAGCGCATCAATGAGACAAAACATGATGGCGTCAAACAAATTTCCCTATCAAATACTGGGTGACATGCCTATTTCACGAAAAACTGTTTTGCTAAAAAACCAGTATTTTTGACCTTTCATGCCTCTGGAGCCGCCACTATTGATCTGAGTTCAATCCTTGAGGACCTGGGTGCAATTGAAAATTAAATAGCTATCGATTGCTTCTTTAGATCGTTTGCTCCTAGCTTCATAGTTTCCGAGATAATCGGGGCTTCTGGAAAAGGAGTCCTAAAATGCAGTCCTAAAACCGGAAAAATCTGACCTTTGGTGACCAGTGTGACCTCAATTTTGTGACCTGATCCAAGGAAGCACTGAGATACTTTCGATAGAGCTTGCTTAGAGCTATCTAATGCGTTTTCAGACGCTTGTTGCTACGTTGCGTAGTTTTGGAGATCTCACGCGGGGCGGAAATCAACCCCCCCTGCAGTTCGTGTTCGGCGCGAACCCCCTGCAGTGCGCGGGTTAAACCCATTCGCCATTTTTAATGCGGATTTTCCTGTTATATTATATGTACAGTGTGGTACATGTATGGTACAGCAGGGGCTGCGGATTCCGGGGGGCAGGGTGTGCAGTTGCGGCCCCCAGTCAAGGGCATTGGTAGGGGGGGTTGCAAAACAGCTATTGGTGCACGTCACCTTAATTCCTGGAGGCCCCCTTGCATTAAAAGTACTGAATTCGTCCAACAGCTGCTTGATATACCGCGCGAAGCGCGGTATCAAGGGTACAAGACCACGCGAAGCGTGGTCTTTAAAGAGTTTGAAGCACTTCAGGGGTTCTTTAGGACCACCAGGGCCCTCTCTGAAAGACCAGAGGGCCCTTGGACGTTCACAAGATCATGTCAAAGGGGCCCCTGGACAAGCCGGAAGGGCCCCTGAGCGGGTCAGAAGGCCCTCTAAACACGTCTAATGGGCCCCTAGCCAGCACAGAGGGCCCCCTGGGAAGGTCGTAGGGCCCCTGGAATGGTCGTAGGGACCACTGGGAAGGTAGGAGGGGCCCCTGGGCAGGTCAGATGGGCCCATGGGGGTTGGGGAGTTAGAAATGGCCCCAGAGTGGGTCAGGGGGCCCTTGAACACGTCGAATGGACCCCTAGCCAGCATGGAGGGCCCCTGGGAAGGTTATAGGGCCCCTGGGAAGGTTATAGGGCCCCTGGGCAAGTTGGAGAGGCCCCTGAGTGGGTCAGAGGGCCCCCTGAACACGGCGAATGGACCCCTAGCCGCCAGCACAGAGGGCCCCTTGGAAGGTTGGCGGGGCCCCTGGGCAGGTCGGATGGCCCCTGGGAGGTCGAAAGGGCCCCAGAGTGGGTCAGAGGGCCCCCTGAACACGACGTTTGGGTCCCCAGCCAGCACAGAGGGCCCTGATTAGGTCGTAGGGCCCCTGGGCAGGTCGGAAGGGCCGTGAACAAGCTGAAAGGCCCGTGGGCGAGTCAGAGGGTCCCCTGAACACGTCGAATGAACCCCTATCCAGCACATAGGGCCCCTGGAAAGGGCGTAGGGGCCCCTATAAAAGTCGGAGGAGCCCCTGGGCAGGTTGGATGGACCCCTGGGAAGGTCAAAAGAAAGCGGGGTCAGAGGGCCTCCCTGAACACGACGAAATGGACCCCTAGCCAGCACAGAGGGCCCCTTGGAATGTCGTAGGGGCCCCTGGAAAGGTTTGGAAGGGGCCCTGGGCAGGTCAGATGGCCCCTGGGAGGTTCAAAAAGGGCTCCAGAGCGGGTCAGAGGGCCCCTGAACGCGTCGAATGGTCCCCTAGCCTTAACCCGCAAGTTACTGGGGGGGGGGCTAAGTATAGCCCCCTCCCGTTATTCTGCAATATCTCCTAAACCAACGTAGGTATCGTGACCAAACTTCCAGTACCTTGTTCCAGATCAATTTGGCACATTCTGACCGATGGAAAAAGATGAGGCTATGATAGGTCAACCGGAAATGACGTCAGAGTGACGTCATGTTCTGCTTTTTTTTGAAAAATGAGGGTTTGCGGGAAACGCTGCCAAAAGTACAGTTTTAAAGATAAACTCAATTGTCATACACTTAACTACAGGTAATAAGTTGGGCTATCAGACTGCTGTCTCGGATTTTTGAAAACAATTTGAAATTCAAAATTTTGAGAAATCCAAAGACATTTTTTTTTCAAGTTCGAATTTTCAAAAAATCGTAATATATGTAATTGAGTTGATCCCAATGAATGTGTGTAGCAAGTTTGAAGTCAATATCTTCAAAAATGACTGCGTGACAGCCTTTCAAAGACAAAATTAGACCACCCTATATACGGTTAAACAAATAAGCAAAAAAGTGCATGTCGTTTTTTTGCGTTTTTCTTCAATTGATGGAAAAAACATTTTCTTAGGTTATTTTTCGCGTTCTAAGCGATAACGGAACGCAATAACATGTGTTACAACTTCCTAATCACCGTAATCTTCAGGTTTGACCTTCTTGACCTCGGATGACTGGACCTGACCCAGGTCAAAATTAGCTTTAAATTGTAATACATTGTGGTCAGATGCACGAATCATATCGACTGTACCAACTTATTATGCAGTCAAATATCCGCAGTTTTTGCCGCGACAATGGCCGACCAACGGACTTTGGTTGCACGGTCAAACATTTTGTATTTTGACGTACCGTGATGTCATCGGTGACTCTTGAGGATAACAAATATTAGTTCCTTCGAAACAAGATTTGATAGGGCTACGACTGCCGTTCGAATTTTAAGATAGGTTCAGTAGTTTCGGAGATCAGAGGGGGCGCTATAAATAGCCCCCCCCCCAGTAACTCGCGTTACAGAATATACCCCAGTAACGCGCGGGTTAAAGAGCCCATGATACCGCGCTTCGCGCCGTCTCGTCGGCAAGGGCTCGACGGGCCTCCAGGGGGAGTACCGCCTCCTCCGCCCTCCTCCTTGGCTACGTGCCTGAACCGGCCTAGGTCCTAGAGGCTAGATATAATACGTATTGGGGCCTTGATACTGATCTGTTGACTGTTCTGGCGGGGGGACGGGGGGACGCGTCCCCCCGGTTGAAAAATCAGAGGGGACGTCCCCCCAAGAAAGCTGACTTACTTGTTGTTGTTTTTGCTTAATTTGTTTCAAAGGATAATAACTTAATTTATGATTAGGTCAAGTTAAATGTCACTTTTAATCCTATATAGTTTGAGTTTATTATTTGTATGCTTAAAGACATGGTTACCTAATAAACGTGCGCTGCGCCTGGGCGCACCATTTATTCCCCCTCATTGAGTTTCTAAATATTTTGAAAACCATGATAGATATAACCGTGTCACTTACAGTTCCATATGCTACATCAATTATGCGTCTTCCTACAAAATAGAAATGACATTAATTTTGCAGCACGTTGGGAGAAAATTACGTTTCATTGACGTCATGTCATGCCATTGTTGGTGGAAAAATAATAAATGTTTGACAAAATCGTAGAGGATTGCGGGTTGACGCAAATTGATCATATATCACGTTGGAAGCAAGGAAATAACATTCTCTTTTGTATGGCTATCTCCTATTTTTTCAACAAAAAACACTTTTTTCGGACAAATTTTTACATCAATTTAAAAATATTACAATCGGAATGTATCTCAGAGCACCGAGTATAAACAACACTCAAACCAATTTGCAAAGCAATTTATGTATTTTTGACTGACTTATGAGTCATGACTCCCCAAGTACCTAAAAGTAACTCATGACGTCGTTCTGAGATTTTTTTGCTTTTAGTAACTAGATACAGACATGTAAATGCCACCACTGTAAGTCTGATAAAAAATGTGGGTCTAGAAGCATTTTTATTTATTTGGATGCATCAATTTCAAATTGCTACCTTATGTGATCTGACTCCTCGAACTTATATGGGTTCAGTTTGTTGAAATAGCTGATTCTGTTAAGTTTTAAGCGTAAAATAACCCAGAAAACATAAGCTGCGTGACTTTTGTATTTATTTTGCGCATAGAGACCTTTTGTGACCTGACTTATTTACCTTGACCTTAACTTACAATTTGTATTTGTCTTATATGGAGATGCATTTATGCATTTGAGAGGGCACTTTTGTAGCGGTAAAAGTCGCAATGGAAAGGCTTTGGATGGAAAGAATCACAAAATCATCAGTTTCGACCTTTGGAACTGAACCTGACATGTGGTTCTTACTTATGAAAACCGGTCGCGTATATTTTAGATTCGTCTCATTAGGAGCTGTCGATTGCCATCTTGCGTGTCTTGCTGTGGTTACTGGTTCGGAAGATAACGAGGGGCATATATGCTGCCTCCCAGCGTGTTTCCCAGCAGCTGTATGTTCAGCTGAATACCCCAGTGCGGCGTGTGTATTTTGGTTTCCCGCATTCTAATTTTGATTGGGTGGTACTTATGGAGACATAAGCCAGTCAAAAATATAGATATTGCTTCGAAATTTGGTTTGGCGTTGTCCGTACTTCGTTCTCCAATGTATCTTCCAGTTAGTTTCATACTTAAAGGGAATGTTTCGCATTAACATAAGATTTGAGTTGAGATGGCCAAGTTGTTGGATTTCCATTGAAATTTAGTATTGTAGAAGTTAAAAACACCCCACAGAGGGTCTAATCGAAAGTAAATTTGAGCTTTGGTTTTGACATCTGCAAAAAATAAGGCCCTAAGTGTATAGGGTAGCCTGCTTTAAAGCCGATGTCGCGTCATCCCTTTTTATCAAATGTTGATGAAGTAGACTGGTTTTACATTTGGCTATACATTAGCAATACAACTAGTCATAATATTGCAGCGTGAAGGTTTTTTTAATATTTCCAAAAATTCCTTCATATGACATCATCAGCCCAAATACTAAAACTTAGTTTTTCATGAAATTGAGCACTCTTTGTGAGAAACAAATGTCAGAATCGTTTTCGGCAGCAATTACTTCATATTTTGCACCACAAGCGGCGTACATTGGACCAAGGGCGTATCCAGGATTTCGCCAAGGTACCACCCGCGGCCAGTGATTTGGGCCCCCTGGCACATACATGGGCCCCCATGGACACAGGGCCCCCTACAAATTTTAGCTTCGGTATTAAGCATTACTGAACGATGCTGGTATGTAGATGTTTGTGATCGAGGCGTTTTTTGAAATTACTGCACGAGCGAAGCGAGTGCAGTAATTTTGAAAGACGCCGAGATCACAAATATCTATAGTCAAATTATTTTAAGTTGAATGTTGAGTAACTGGAGCCTTTTCGAAAATAGCACGCGCTATGAAGTTATTGCTTGAGATACTGGAGCGGCCAAGAGTGATGCACACTGGTGTAGCATTGAGTGAATGATGGTCAAATACGAAGAAAAAGGTATTGTGTTGCCTTGGGGAAAAACTGATTTAAAGTCAAGTATTACGGCGAAAATATTAGTAAGATTAACTTGCTTTGCGCCTGCTTTTTTCAAGCAAGACACCAGCCACATAAGGTCGACACACAAAAAATGGACATCATATATTTGACCATCATTCACGCAATGCAGCTTCCATTGTGCGTCACTCTTGGCCGCTCCAGTATCCTCAAGTAATAACTTGCGTATAGCGCATGCTATTTTCAAAGAGGCTCCAGTCACTCAACATTCAACTTAAAATAATTTGACTATAGTAATTTTCAGTCTCCTCTTATATGGTCCCATGTTAACCCTATTACTGTCGGGGGGGGGGCGAATCGGCCCCCCCTTGAGGTTTTTCGCGTACAGTTCATCCATAACTCAACCCAGAACTTTCAAACTTGCTGAATTTTCCTAACATTNCTTTCTGTGCCCTCCTTTTGCGAAAAATGGCATATAGGTACCCTGCAAATTTCGAACTTCCAGCATTCGTGACCCGTGACCTACGACCTGCTTCTCAAGGTCATGGCAGACGCAACTGGCATCCCGTAGTATCGATCCTTGTTACATGTGCAGTTTCGGAGTGTTTGTTGTTGAGGATCACATGCACAGGTGTTTCCAGATGACACGTGTGACTTCCGCTGAGATTGTGATCTCGACTGACCTTTTCAGAGGTCAAACAAGATCACTGACCTCTAATGATCTCAGATTACCTTTTTTGGCTTCTGGCCGTTTCTATGACAATTATTGACACTGATTTCAAATCTGGGATCCGTTTTACATAATTATATGTAGCTCTAAATTCATATATTCATCGACAAAAAATGGACATCAAGCGTTTCGAGTAGGACAGACGGTACTTTTCGGCTGCTGCTGTCAGCGCGCACGAGCTGCTTTGTCGAATCGCTGTTGGCCGGTGCTAACGATATGCTAGCAGTTTAAGATATTAGCAGTACTTCTAGTAGCGGAAGCCCTCTTGAGTCTCCCCGATAATTTTGTGATTCCATCACGGTCCTGAAGTCTTCGGAATATCTCAGCAACCAGGGTGAATCTGGAGAAATGAAGTCGTGACGCAATTCAGAAAGCCATGTTCTAGGTATAGACCAGCGTCAACAACCTCAAATAAGCGATGTGAGTAGGCACACTCCCTTAACTGACGTCACAATGTTGTTTCGCCTGGTGTGAATTTTGTGGTGCTAAAAGCTTAAAAACACCCATTGTGCTGGTAGCCATGTCTTGAGTTAAATAAAGTTGTTATGCAGCTATGTCCACTCACTCAGTAGACCCACGGCTGCCCACCGTGCACACCACTGGGGGACAACCCACTCTCTCCCAACCCACTCTCTCTCCGACACCGCCCGTCACGGGGCCGGGTCCGGCTGCCGGCGGCGGCCAGACACCATGGCCGCACCAAGGTGACCCAGTTCGCGCGCGGGCGGCTCTCTCCGGTCGCGGCACGCGGGCCGTGCAGCGCCGTCAGCCCCCGCTGCCGGGGCCGACGCGAGGGAAGGTGGAGCGGCCCGAGCGGCCAGCCAGCCGCCAGCTGACGGGGCTTTGTCCGGACGGCCGGTCAGGGCCAGTCAGCCGGGTTGGGAAAGGTCAGTATCAGACACAGAGAGAGGGAGCGCGACAGGGCGCGGTTGACGACAGAACTAGCCATTAGCTCAGGTGACACTGGTGACACTGCTGACTGCTGCCGACTGCTACAGACTGAGACTGCAGACACCAGCAGCCCACCCGACCTGAGAACACGGACCTGACAGGGGTGCCACAACCCAGCGTACGGTCTCCCTCTCGCCCTGTCCGGACCAATCGCTCAAGGCATGTCGCGCGACTTCACAGGAACAAAGGAACAAGCGTCCATTATTGCACGTGTCCACTACTTGTCCAAGGTCTGTGCAATGTGCCAACGCAACATGCAGTAGCACTGCACCGCTAATGGCATTTAAGCAAAGCATTGCCTAATATGAATTCGGCCTAGTAGAGACAATGCGATGCAGTATACCAAAAAGGTACCTTTGCAGTTTGACCATGTCAAGCCAGAACAGAAGTAAGTACCGCAATGGCCCACTGATGTGTGGATCTGAGCGCGCGGCGTGCCGTCAGAGAATGCATCAAATACCTACTCGATCAAGTTCAATAATATGACGTGAGCTTAATGTTGCCGCGCTAAATAAGCACCGTTCACCGTACGAACGAATGCGAGGTTTAGCTGAGCGTTAGGTATAGCCTCACTTTCTGTACAGTCAGTCAACGGTTGAGACAGCCTGTGGTAAGCTCGGAGGCGTTTACTGAGCCTTTACCTAAGATACAACAGAAACTAAATAGCACCACAAGGCAGGAAGCAAGTGCGCAACTCCCGTGGTGGATCAGAATGCATTGCCACGAGAAGTTGCGCAATGGAACAAAACCGCATTTCTATTGCCGGCTTGAATTGAAGATTGAGATTGAAAATCGGGCCACCAGTGTGTTGTTACTAACTAGCATTGAACAATGTGTTTAATAGAAATAGTACGCTCCATTGTCATGCAAAAAAATCGTTGACTTGTACACATTTATAAAAAAAAATGTGCTAGACACATACAATGGAACTTTAGCCACGCCAAAGGTCATCGAGGGGTGTTTAATGGTCCTAACTATCTGACGATAACAAGGACCTATCCTATTTACACCGCCTTTCCGTTCACCGTCCACTGACAAAGGTGATGGACCGGCGCGCATCGGCCGCGATCTGACAGTGTCGCTTAACACCGTCCATCGGAGAGCTGCCCCCGTTCCCCCGCGGAGAGCTGCCCCCGTTCCCCCCGCTGGAGAGCTGCCCCCGTTCCCCCGCTGAGAGCTTTCCCCGTTCCCCCGCTGAGCGTCACACAGCGCAGCAGCGAGGCGCCGCTCTGACGCACGTCACTGCCACCCCGCAGACCGGGAAGGCCGTGACGTGGCCGAGCCATTTCACCGGACAGCCGGGCCCTACTGCGCAACACGGCCTCCCAGCAACGGCGCACCCCATCCCCTCCACCGTTGGCGGAGACATTGGACGCGGATTGACGAAACAGCTGCCGGCCAAGGCCCGAACAGCCAGAAACAGCTGACCGACCGACACAGCCGCACCAGGACGTTTCTCCCCGGACAACAACCTTATAGATGCTTGAAGTGGCTGTCCGCCAATCAGATGCGGCACTGGCATAGACCCCCTTTAACAAATTATGATTTAATTGCTTAAAAGATAGGTTTTGGAGAGAAAAAATGCTTTAATATTTTATACTTTTCAATAACAGCCAACGAGAACGGCTCCATCAGATTAAAACCAATACAAAGGAGAACATCATTCCCTTTAACCCGCGATTTACTGGGGGAGGGCTATCTATAGCCCCCCCCCCCCCTCCTTCCAGTTCATCTTTGCAATATCTCCTCACCACAGCAGTATCGTCACCTAACCTTTTCGGTACTTATCTCGCATTCCAATTTAACACTTGTTGGATGAAAGAAAACACAGATGAAGACTGGAAGGTCAACCGGGAAATCTTCCAACTAAGGTACATCGCTGGTCGTGCACAGTGTGTAGATTAGTGTAACAAGGGGCAGGCAGTGCAGCTGGTTTGATGTCACTGGTGTACATAATTGAGCCAGACCAAACCTTTACAGCAATTGTGGTTACAGGGACCACGTTTAAAATATTCTGCCCGCATTCGCTTGCTGTGGAACCTACAGGGAGGCAAAGACCCCAAAGACCATCTTGTAGACAAATCCTAACCCTACAGTGTTAATAAGTCGTCCTATGTATTGACACAGTAGGGCGAGGTTTTGTCTGTTAGATGGTGTGGGGGCAGGGTCCTAGGATTGCTTTGGAGCTTGGGTGCAGGGTCAGAAACTGTTACTAAAAATTGTCATCAAGAGTGGAATATTCAACCAAAACCCATATAATTTTGGCTTGATCAACACCCAATTACACACTTACCATAGCTAATAATTACCTAAGCAAACTATTACATGTCTTTCACAACACAGGCTGTCCCCATCATTACATCCTTAAATCATTATCAGAGATCAAATTGGTATCTAATGCATTTTAAAATAATGAGTGGAAAGTTAACAGGAAAAATTGTGAAAAGGAGTGGAAAAAAGTATCGATAGGCTGTGATTTTCTACTCAAAATTCCCAATATTATGACAATGTCTGGGGGTTCATAGGGTACACAAGGTTTGGGAGCACAGCGAGTGAATGAAAGTAGAGTGTTCTAACTGTGGGTCACTGCGTCCATAATTGCTGTAAAGATTAGGTCAGGAAAGGGCAGGTACATAATTTTTTAGGAGCAAATTTAGGAGTGACTTCCAACAACTTTGTGGTCCGAGGGGCACCCTTTAATTCTGATAGGGGCACCAAAGTGGTCTGAGGAGCACCCTGTAGTCAGAAAAGGGACGCAGAGTGCTCACAGGCTGTCCATCGCTGAGTGCCTGGCAACCTTGATCTGTCCATTGCCAGGCGCCGCCCAGCAGCGGACAGCCCATAGGGCACTTTTAAGGCGTTCTAGCAGGAGAGGGCAGCGGCTCCTGCAACCACCCCCTGGATCCACCAGAGGTCAGGTTTGATAAAATACCAGTGATGTCAAACTGGCTGCACTGCCCGTCCCAGGTTACACTAACCAAGATCCAGACTGCAAAGTATGGTATCTTCGACAAGATCTTATCAGTGCAGGTACATCCTGGTGCAGGTACTGGTGCGGATTTAGAGAAGCTGGTGCGGAATTGGTAGGGTGCAGTGCGGACATTTAATGGAGCGGTGCCAATACTGTGCTGCAGGCAACAGTCACACAGGGCAGATAAGCTTAAAGCTTAACATGCTTTTTCAAATAAGGAACTAGCACTGAAGAAATGGCCTCTCGGTTTCCAACTTAATAAGGGCATTTTACTGGTTTAGATTGGTAGGTGTCGGGTGTGGATCATTGGCTGGTCTGGCGCGGACTGCTGCAGATTTTGACCTGCTAGGTTTGGGAAGGTGCAGATTTTCATCATGGGCTGGTGCGCCTCATCGACTCCTGTGTCACAGTTTTGCCCAAGATGCATGCACAGCTGATACACAGGAAGTAGATACCTTCCTTAGTCCAAAATTATCTGACAATAAATGATGGACAAATCCAAGAGCTACATTAACATACTGCATGTAGCACACAATTATAAATAAATAAGCTACAACTTACCATCCACAGGCTGTTGGAAGTTGACATATGCATATCCCAGTGAGCGTCTGGTGATCATGTCTCGGCAAACCCGGATGGAAAGCACGGGTCCTGCAGTCGAGAACTTCTCAAACAGCATAGCCTCCGTCACATCAGGATGCAGATCCCCGACGTACAGGGACGCCATGGGATAGTTTTGGCCGGCGGTATTCATCTTCTTCAAGCTGGGGTTCGGAACTAAGTCACAAATGGGTTTTCCTTTTGCGTTATTTTTTTGTCTTTTGTGTTTTACACAAAAAAGTGAGTAAAAGGCGTGAGAACGCTGAGCGCTCCACACACCTCACCCACGTTTCACTACGGGTGGAGTGATGGCGGCGCGTGAGCGGAAGCTGTTTTGTTAGTTACGAAGCTGCGCATGCGCAGAATTTAAATGATCATGGGCACTAAATTAGTACCGTAACTTAAGCAATTGCACGCATGTTTTTTTTCATTTACAAAAAGAACATTTATTTTGACTTGAAAAAATAAATTATCGTATTCAGTTATTTATTTGAATAATTATTTGTTTTCAGAAAAATATTACTAAGCTATCGACTACTAAATTAAATACAAAGTTTCTTGCTGCATCAAGTCAGTAAATTTACTTCTGGAAAAATGTTATTTTGTTATGGAAAGTCACATATTGTTAAAATAAATACGCATAACTTTGTATAAATTGTATACAGAGGCACAGTGATTGAACCAGGTTTGTACAGTGTATAGTGCCCTGGTTTGTACTATAGGCCCGCAATTAGAGCTGCCCATTTTATGCAAATTATGTTTTCAGTACTAAAGGGAGAGCTACCGATTTGAGTCCATCCTTTCTGGCGGATCCAAGGGGGGGCATCAGGGGCAAATGCCCTCCACCAAACCGCCTGAAATTGGCGCAAATTTACACATTTTCTTATGTAGGACACCTTCGCAACTTTTGCTAAGGAAAGTTTGTTTTAAAACGTCTAGCAATACATCAGGGAGCGAAATCCGTTGATTTTTGTAATTAAATTTTGATGAACTTTTTCGGTGTGATGCGGCGCTCACTGATGCCACCCCCATGGCGCCAAAAACTAAATCCTAGATCCGCCAATGTCCATCCCTCGTGTTTGGTTATGGAATATAGATGTAATATTCCATAACCAAACATATGCATTCACGAGTGGGGTTTCCTATCCAAATGGTGGGGTCACGGTCAATGCCCAGTGCCCACCAACGTTCCATATTGCCGCACCAAGTCAGCATTACTGTCAACTGTATAGTAAAACATTCGTGCTGTTCTTCACCGCCCGCGCCATATCGGGTTGCCGCTACAATTATTATCCATGTACGCTTAAAGGAAATAGTTCACCTTCAACATGGGTTTCCAACTGAGATAGTAGTTTTGTAGCCCGTGTTGAAAGAATGTCAAGAATGTGGGCCATCGGGAGGCTATACAATAATCTTACGCGACTACTCTCGAATCTGAATGGCTGAGCCATTTGATTCTTTCGTTTGACGTTGCAGAGTACGCATCTAGTTTTGATAAAATCAATGATGCACGTCCTTCTGTCCTGAGTCGGCGCGATGTATGGCTATTTTTGACAATATGAAAAAGTTGTATTTCAAAATATAATAAAATCGTGTTCGAAAAAAAAACAATCCAATGTGAACTATTTCATTTAAATGATAGATAAAATATACTGGAAACCTTTGAGCCAGCTCACTCGACACAATTGTCGGTCCGATCAGTCCCACTTGGGAAAAATCACCGCTGGGCACTGACAGATCCTAAGGTGGTCAACGGAACGGCCATGGCCTAAGTCGCCCGAAGACTGACAACTGATATACAAGACAATCATATCCAACTGTTGCTGAGGACTTTTTTATATCAGCAATTAATGCACAAGGAAACGAAAACCGATGAGGTTTACAAATTTGTGAAATGTGATTTATCCTTCCTAAAAAAGGTAAATGACAATATATTTAAGTTCATTAGCATCCGCGGACGCAAATCGCATGCTTATTGGAAGCAATTTGCTAGACGGCATTCGCATCTCATAATGTACACAATTACAGAACAATTAGGCATTTCAGTAGATATATGATGACGCTATGTGCACAGTCCATATACAAGTATAAACAATACGTTGTGAAACGCATTCCGAACCACCTACTGAGCAATCTAACTCCCATCCGTGCCGCTCGGTAGATTTGCATGCTTCCGTGTCCCGTCCCAGCAGCTACCGATAACGTGACAAACGCCGGTGACCCGCTCTCTCCCGCTATCAGTCCCCACTGCGGCGCTAACCACTGTCGGACGCGTCACCGGCCACGGGCCCCGATCGCTGGCCGTGCAGTACGGGCGTGGTCGGAGGCCGTGCCCCCGACGCTCCCCCGTGCGGCGCGGGGACAGAGTACAGGGCCCGGGCGGCGTGACGGCTCGATACCAGACCGGACCTCACGGTACAGCGGCAGTGGTCAGCGGGACAGACGCCTCGCCAGACACGGCCCGCAGGGCACGTGCGCCGCCGTCGTCCGGCACCACAGAGCTGATACCAGCCACTTTTACCGGCTCACACGATGTAAACGTTCCGCCGTGCACACACAGTTTCTCTCTTGGTTGAAGTCGGCGGCGACATTGCTGTTGGTAGGTTCACAGGTGATTTTCGTAACCACTGTCCGCATTTTCGTCCGGCGGGTCGCTCGCTGTCAATCCGCCGGTTGTCTACCCCACCAATAGATCCCACAGACGACCTACCATTGCCCCGCAGCTAGCAACACATCAGCTGACCTCATCAATGTATTGGCCAAGGCATTGTCGCGTCCACAGGCGCGCGGCAGCAGAAACAAACCAGACCGAACAAATCACACAGCGTTTCGCACTATCCAGCCGCGTGGCGCGACACGCGGCAGTTCATGCGGGCCGCGCGTGCGCGGCGGAACCGCCGCCCAGTCACGTGCAACAACACAAACCCGACGGAGACGCGCTCGCCGCCTCCTCTCGTTTATACACAGCGCGCGGCGCGCGACAAAATATGAATGGCAACGGCCTACTCTACACACTACGGTGGCAATGGAATGGCGGACTAGCCTCATGGCGGGCCGCAGCGCGCGGGCGGATGAGAGAGCGATGGGTATGTGCACGTGCTCGACGCTGAAGCGGTAGGTGTCGCCAGGGGGAGAGGCGGAGCGCCGCTCACATGAGCTCGCCGTCGTCCTCGTCGTCACAGTGACGGCAGAGGAACGTGTCGTCCTCGAAGTTCCGCGGCCGCTTGTTGGGCGGGATGCACATGAGGTGGTGCCACCGGTCGCACTTGTCACAGCCTATCCAGGTCTGTCCCGGGCCCGACTCGTCCCAGGACTGCAGACAGATCTCGCACACGGTGCCTGTGGACGCGCGCAGCACGGTCAGTGACATGTGGCAGACGAGGAGGGGAAACGGCACAGTACGGCGGCAGGTTGATGGTGATGCAGCATTGTACCATCAAAGATCTAACGTGTTTGATACGGGATATTGACGATAAAGCCGACACAAACATCCCTTTGAAAGTCCAGTTATTTAACGCTCGTCTTACAATGAACATGGCTTAGCTTCATGACGTAGTTTGAATTATGCCTTATAATGTAACAATGATAGACAACTAGGAGTTATAAGTTCACACAATCGGACGGGAAATATCCGTTAGTGAGTGAATTTCCTATCACGACTAATAACTCTACTAGACGAAAGATCATAATCCAAGCAGGTGTTCGAACTAACTTTAGGAGTGTGAAGCTCAATGTAAATCATGTGCTTATATGTATGCCGTCCCCAATAACATGTCCCGTTCATATTTCGATTGCTAGCATTTGGCCTCCCTCTAGTCATACGTAAACCTTACACAAATTTCGACACAGTAGCCGGGTACAAATAAAAACACAGCAGCTACAAAACGAACAACTACCCGCTTTGAACTCCACCCGAACCTCCCGGAGGCCCCAGCCACACGTCACACACCCACCACTCCCCGGACGCCTCTCACCTCCCATGCCGGCCGTGTTGGCCGCCGCAGCGGCCGCCGCCGCCGCCGCTGCTGCTGCCGCCGCCACAGCCGCCGCCTGGCTCTGCCGGCCGCGCTGCCCCTTCTTCTTCATCGGTTCGGCTGGCTAGCGGCTGGCGGGCCTGGTGTGGGCCCAACGCGCCGCTGCGAGCTCCGACTCGACGCGAAGGCCAGCGCTCGAGTCATTGGGTCCGCGGGCAGTGAGCAGCGCGCAGCCCACCTGCACTGCGGCCATCAGCCTCCTCTCTGTAGCGATTGTACGTCTTCTCCGGGTCGGACGGTTTGAATATACGGGCCGCGTGTACGGCCCGCGGCGTTCACGGCGGGAGAGAACGGCAGGATGCCCATCGTGCGGAATGAGGTGCGCAGGTTCGTGGAGGTCATGGCGCGCGGGTACGCCTCGGTGACGATCTTGGCGATGTTGCCGCGGCAGACCATGTGAGCGCCGTACTTCTTCATGTAGGCCGTCCACGCCTCGGGCCAGGAGCCCTTCAGGCTGTCGAGGGAGGGACGAGGAGGTCAGTGGGGCGGCGGCGGCAGCACACGACAGGGCGACAAAGGCGCGGTATCAGGTTTGAGAGTTGAACTCACGGACGCCTACCAGCCCGAAGGCGAGGCGCCTCGGTATTAGCATGGTTCAGTCATCATGTAAAGCACGGATCAATCATCAGGCATACATCGGGTCGTTTCAGCAAAGGTATTTGGTTCGACCTGCAGTGGTCGTTCTCAACGTCATTTATGCAAATAGCAAATGTGTCCCCATGACTCATTCTGACAACGTATGAGTCAGAGTGAGCCTTGGAGCCATTAACTACGACCATAAGGCCAATTCGTTGGCCTTTGCGCGTACCAGCTGTACGCGCAAGGGTCTGTATATGCAAACATGTCGCCTATATTATGCTCTAGCAAATATAACGAAACATTTGGATCCAGTTTAATCACTTCACCTTGTCTCAATTCCCCAAAAAACACTTTACCACTAGATTAACCACACGCTGCCAACAACCCCTAGACTCATCCACCCCGTCCAGAGCACACCCCCGCCATCAGTACCTGATGAAGTAGTTCATGTCGGAGCTCATCTGCGAGAGTTGGTGGCGTACGGGTGGCATGACGAACAGAACGATGCCCATCTGGCGCGCCACGTGGATGATCTGGGAGAAGACGTGCGGAGACTGGCCGTTGTAGAGCAGCAGCACCGGCCGCTCCACGGGGAAGTACGGTGTCGGCGTGGTACAGGAACTTCACCATCGTGTCAGAGTTCATCAGACCGTTCGGCGACACCTGGCGGAGCGGTACACGTTCGTGACGTCAGCGGAGGGGTACACGTTCGTGACGTCAGCGGAGCGGTACACGTTCGTGACGCCAGTGAGGCGGGACACGTTCGTGACGCCAGCGGAGCGGTACACGTTCGTGACGTCAGCGGAGCGGTACACGTTCGTGACGTCAGCGGAGCGGGACACGTTCGTGACGTCAGCGGAGCGGTACGCCGACGACAGTGACAGAACGTGGCTGATCACGTATGTGACATTACACAGACCAGACGCACAACAAAACAAGGTTTCCAAGTAAAACAAGCACAGAAGTTGAACTCGTGTGAACTTGTCATGGAAGTCGCGTTAAAGCAAATCATAGTTCGAAAACAGCATTACGTACGGCGCAGCCGGTGCCCGGGTAAGCGCCGTCCAGCAGTTCGTTCTTCTTCTTGAAACCTTTGTAGACTACGAAGGGCGGCAGTGGGTTGCCGTGCGCGGAGCCGCACCCGACCACAGTGGTCATCTCGCGGTCCTCGTCTTCGTCTTCGTCCAGCGACATCTTGGCCGCCGGCGGGAACAGCACCTCGCCCTGAGTCGAGTCGCCGTGACCGATCACCGACTCCTCCATCAGGAAGATGTGGTCCGGCTTGTCCTGCGAGTGTCCACACAGAGATACGGTCAATCTCTGGGGGCGGCGGCGCACGACAGGGCGACACAGGCGCGGCATCAGGTTTGAGAGTTGAACTCACGGACGCCTACCAGCCCGAAGGCGAGGCGCCTCGGTATTAGCATGTTCAGTCATCATGTAAAGCACGGGTCTATCAATTGATCGACGTGGTATGGGGAATGTCGATGACTTGCCAACGCGTTCCTCGCCGCGTCGGGTATGGTGGTTCAACGATCAAGTAAGGAATGACAAAATTCGACCCAGTGTTATGACAGTTTTCGTACCGAAACGCTCGTCAAACGTGCCAATTAACTAGTACGTTCGACAGGTTTGTACAAATAAAATCGTATATAGATTAAAGTAATCACTAGAGATGCAAATTTCAGGACCACAGAGCCGGCGCTGGGCCCAAATTCAGGCCCGGCGGGCCTGAAGCTGCGTCTGAACGCAAGCTTGCCGGTCTCATTCCGGGATCAGCACAAGTTCGGCTGTTAAAACATTGCTTAATGTATAATGAAGTAGATATGCAGATTGCTGGCTGCCAGGCCTGCAGCGGGTGTTGCCACATGTGGCCGGGCTTGATGCCGGTGCCAACTCATTTATGTGCGGTGGCGGTGGCGGTACCGGTGCCGGTTCCTGTTTTTGGTGAAATTTTTGCATCAATAGTAATCACGATAACTAATGGTCGACCAACTACAGCAATGGTTCGATAGCGACATTCCAATTTTAAGTGTCTCAAGATGGTGTCCGTCCGGTCCAAGGTCCACGGAAGTGATAAGGGCCTGCATGGTGCTTTAGTGTTGCATAATCCGTAAAGTGCCTAACAGCTGCCAACATTTCATGGATGGTCCAGACATCTTCAAGAGCATATTTGTTTGTTTATTGCGGTTTAAGGGCGCGCCGACACCTTTGGTCAATTGGCGCCCATTCAAGAGCATAGTTTACATCGTAGTTCATCGTAAGAGCATAGTTCACATTGACGTTTGTTTTAATTTGGCGCCAAGGGGTATCTCGAGAAAAAAAAAACACGAATACGAATATAACGGTTAAGGTGATAGGCTGATATTCATGGAGAAAAGAGCAAGTTTCTCTCTTGTGTGACACATGAAGGCAATCCAATCAGCACAAGGTCACACCGCAGGTTTCCCACGGCAAACTCGGTAAGTACAGTGACAAGGGTCGTCCGCGACACGCGGGCGGCTGAGCGGTATACTCGGGTATTGGCGCGGCGCCAAGATAGGTGATCGGCGTCAGAGAGTGTACCGTGATTGGTGTTAGAGGGTGTACCGACAGACGTCCTCCAATACCGCACCGCGATTGGCCCATGTCGAATGTTTGAAGCCCTAAATTTCAATTTAGTTTCTGTTGTGTGGCCCATGTGTGGAAACTACTCAGCGTGGCGAAGACACTCTTTCACCACACCAGGTTTTAATTAGGCCTACACTCCTGTTATCGTGCTATATCAGTTCAAAATATGTGTCAAAGGTGAACTAATTCCCGTAAACGATTTATTATTTACATGACAGTGAATCAGACTGAACGTTTAATCAGGTAAACCACGTTAAATTCGGTACGGCGTAGCTGCGGTGGGGCTTCAAGTACAATACAAGCACGTGTACACGCCATGATAGCACACGGTGAACAGTTGACGGTGAACAGTTGTTTCCCACGGCAAACTCGGTAAGTACAGTGACAAGGGTCGTCCGCGACACGCGTTGACAATATAACGGTTGACAATATAACCGAGGTCACTTAGAGGCAAGGACATGGTCCTATGGAAATCCACAAACAGATCTAAGACTTCAGTCAAGCAGATACTGTACCTTAA
The DNA here is from genome assembly GCA_014673585.1 of Semibalanus balanoides. Taxonomy (NCBI): domain Eukaryota; kingdom Metazoa; phylum Arthropoda; class Thecostraca; order Balanomorpha; family Balanidae; genus Semibalanus; species Semibalanus balanoides. The sequence goes on from VOPJ01004598.1 coordinate 23,578, forward strand.
TGTCATTGTCATCTAAAAGTTCTTCTAGTCGATAGTAGTAGTTGGCCATGGCCTCATTTCTGCCGAGGATCTTTCCAGTTGTGGGCACTACCTGCAAACAAATCATTTTCAGGATCAGGACGCCGGCGGGACAGGCTATACGGCTAGCTATACAAATGAAAGGCTAGGAAAGGTCGCATTATGTCTGTTCGAAACGGAAATAGTAGTGTTCTGAATGAGCACAACAGAAAGTCATCTGAAAATGAACACAATGAACACTGCGTGACAAAATCGGACAAGTGTGGAACATCAATAATGTGCAAAACGCTACCCGATAATTAAATGACTAACACCATAAGACAAATGGCAGGCACAATTATGTACAGCGATTGGCTGAATATAATTGAGACAGCCAGTTGACATGATTTTTGCTGATCCAGCACTCACGACAATTTACCGGGAAACATTGAGCACTGCATCATCACAACCGGTGTATCCCGCCCACACAGCGAACAATCCCTGACCGTATCGCGTTCATCAGCTCCGTATAGAACCCGTCATAACACTACAATCAACACCTACATTTCACCAAATCAGCCGGTACCTAACCGCCTCTGACAGACACCATGTGACTCTCATCCGCTCGTCTCCCGACCACCCGGCTCACCTTGCGTTTTCTGACGGTGAGCTCCGGACAGCGGGTCATGAAGCGTTTCAGGTAGCTGCGGTGCGGCAGGTCGTCCTTGAAGGCCGACTCCTCCGGGTAGAGGTACTGCTGCACCTCGGCGATCAGCTCGAGGAACTCCTTGGTGCTGTAGCTGTGGCCGAGGTCGGACATGTCGGCGGCGTGCTTCATCACACTCTGCTCGACGTCGGCGGGCAGCGCCGGCGCCCGGCCCGGACGGTTCACCTTCACCTGAGAGGTGACAGACGGAGACCGAGGCACGGATCAGCGGCGAAGACGGCACAGCTGGCGATCCGCACACTGCAGCACAATCGACACTCTGCTGGTTCAACACCAACCAGTATATATGACCAGACCAGCACATGTATCAAGGAATAATTGTCACTTGTGGCCGCTTACTTATATACCACAGGAGATACATAAATATAGGTTTGCAAAAAAAAAAAAAAAAAAATGATACATGAACGAGTATATACATATAACCAAACGACAAAGTACGCGTTAATGTCAGACGTAGCTCCATTGAAGAAATAGACCACCGACCCACATACAAGTCCCCTTTTAGGTCGCAGCCCCAATCCCATCCCAACCCAAGCGAACATTCCAACTAAGACCCAGACCCCTAACCTCCGGGTCTTTGAGGTGTCGCCGCACCGTCGACTCGGGCAGGTTGAAGAGTCGCGACGCGCGCCGGCACGGGAATCTCGTCGACCTCGACGGCCTGGATGGCCATCTTGAGGCGCTCGACGCGGTCCCAGCTCTCGTCCTCGCCGACGACGTCCTCCTGCTGCAGCTGGAGGGTCTCATCTGTGAACTCGATGCCGCCGTGGTCCATGCCGCCGTGGTCCTCCATGGTGTGGCCGACCATGGTGTGACCGACCATGGAGTGGTGGTCCACCATGCCCGTGTGGTCCACCATGACGGTCTCGTCCATCATGGTGCCATCCTCTGTCACTGCAGGAGGAGACAGCGGGGTCAGACTTCAACACGGATCAGCGAGCGGAGGCCAGACCTGGCACTTGGCAAGGAGGGACTAGCGGAGGTCAGGCTCCAGCGGGTGGCAGGCGGAGGTCAGACTTAACGGTACCGACAAGCAATAGTCAGAAATCTGGGTGGAAGGCGAAGGGGTGACTCACAGGATCGATCGCACCATCACGACGAAGCTAGGACGGCACGCCCTGTTGCCGTTTGCAGACGGGCGCGACACTGGGTCGCCTGGTATACATATTTGGAGAGCAGAGGCGCCGACGAGAACACCGCGCTGAATCCACGTTTTTGTTTGTGATTTTAAAGGGGGCTTCAGGAAACTTGTCGAAAAAATATAGATAATATGACGACTCGCAATTTAGAGGGGTTTTGGGCGTTCCCCATAAGGTGTGAAATACAGCATCGCCGGATAATAGTTGTGAATCTTGATTTAGGCATACCACAGGGTGGCTATTACCTTTTAGCATAAAAATGTCCCCAGATTAGAACTCGTTCCATTCAAGCTTACCG
>VOPJ01004605.1:0-20336 GCA_014673585.1 Semibalanus balanoides
ACTTCACAGACCTGCATTCCCCTGCAGAATGGCCCTGTTACCCCAAATGGGGTCATGAACCATCGTTTGGGAACCACTGTTCTAAGCAATACATTCACACTGAAATCGCTGTCACTGGAAACAATGTTGAGCCTTAAAATTGTGATACTAAGTGCTGAAATTAAATGTAGAGCATACAAATTTATGTTTAAAAGAGGAGTATGATGAATTTAAGATCCATTTACCATTGGAAAACAGCAAAAAAATGCACCAAAGTGCAACGTGGAATATTAATTCGCCACAGCTCAAATGCAGATGGTTTCAAGGTCAATTTCATGAAACTGACAAGACAATAGATGTCACACTTATGGACATTTCTTGCCTGTTTTCACTCGCAGGAACATGTAGCAGGAAATGAACTCAGCATTCCCAAAAATAGTGGAATTGTTCCCATTTTTAGTAGGACCCTGCTAATGTAAAAGGTGCTAAAAATGTGAATGGATGAGAAAAAACTCACCTAACGGATGGGGGAGATGTGCAAGCCAGACACGTAGCCAGGATTTTCATCAGGGGAAGATGTCACAAAATACCTTAAGGCTCCTCAGCCATATGCTGCTGACCAGGGGGGGGGAGGGGGTTCAGAGAATAGGGTAGGGTCAGGTTTTCAGAGAATCCCATTCTATCTAGTGTTGATTTATTTTGTTTAGGGGGGACCATGACCCCCATGGTAAAAATACACAGACCAGGTAAGAGTGCCCCCTGGCTATGTCCCTGGTGCAAACTCAGAAAAGCTCTAGTCACTGGCTGATGCTGGGGCACCATGTGCTAATGCCCTTAAAAAATGCAATGAGCATTCATAAATATAAAGGAAATCACCAAATTGCAGACCAAAACACCAAATTGCATGCAAACAGATGACCTTTTATATCAATTTATACAAAATTGGCCAGTAAAACAATCAGTATTGAAAATGTTGCTCATAAAAATACAGTTTCCTTATTCCTTCTATTCTCTACCATGGACCACGCCAGCACAATCAGCTAGCGCTAAAAACTGGATAAATTCAGACCTGTCAAGTTAGCAACATATTCGTATTCAAATTTAGCAACGAGTCCGATTTAGCTCAAAATTTGTGAGTAGGTCAATCTTGCGAGATATTCAGAATATTGCTATCGTTTTTTTAATAGCTGACCTACTTTGATCTCTAAGGAGTCATCAAAGTTCATGAACCATTTTTGTTAACTTGATGACCATAGAGATATTAAAAACTAGTTTACTATCAAAAAATCGATAGCATTATTTCGTGAATATTCTCAGCAAGATTGGACCTACTCAAAATTTTGGGGCTAAAATCGAGACTCGTTGCTGAATTTGAAACGAATATGTTGCTAACTGACGGGTTCTGAATTTATCCAGTTTTTAGCGCTAGCCGCACAATCTACCTGTCTTTAACGGCACACAAAGGATTTGGCAGGAATAAGCCTGACCAATGGTAGATATGTAGGTGACCCTACGGCCCCTAGTCTGTCTTTTAAAGGGTTCAAGTTAAGACAATTATTTAGCCTAACTACTTTCTCAATGTTTTATGCCTCAGTTGATATGCTAAATTATTGTATATGAACCTATATGGCAGAAAGCTATGCACCTGAATAAATGGTCAATTCAATAGAATTACAAACCAGAGAGATCTAAATCATGTTTGTGTTGAACAAGCTCAAACTATAGCTGTAGGTAGTTACCTACCCTACCTACTTTGACTTAGCAGATTCTCGTGGCACTTCCAAGTTCCCAAGCAGGCGTCCAAGAAACTTCAGCTATAAGATATTAATCATGAGTCGTACCTAAAGCATGAATCTACCCCAACCTCAAGTTATTATTGTAAAATTTGTATTTCTTTTTAACTTAGTGACTTCACAGTTCACACAGCCCGGCGTCGCAGCACGTGTTGTTTTGCTTCAGCATGATTCTGTCTTGGCTGCGCAGTATATGCCTCTCTTATTTTGCTACCATATAACTTTACCTTTGCTGCTTTACAACTTTTGACCGCGTGCCAATTAAGCTCACATTCAAATTCTTATTCTGCATCACATTCGTAAACTATTTGGATTGGCTTTAAAATCGGTAAACAAATGGACCATAACCTAGTGATTATTCTGGTCAAATTTTAGAATCGCTTATTGAATTTTAAAAGGATGAAGAGCAGGACAAAGAGGTCAAAGGTCAAGCAGCGGACTCTCGGGATTTGCATGAAAATTTGCACACTGATAAATCATGATCTCTAAATAAATCACTGATAAATCACTGATAAATCTGATAAATCATGAATCTTAGAGTCTCACATTTCAAAACAAATGATTTAGAGCAAGTCAAAGAGATAAAGGTCAAACAGCGGACAATTGGTATTTGCTTAAAAATTTGCACACTGGTAGATCAGTTATAGGTAAAGCCTTGTGTAGAATGTAGATAATTATTAATTGCCTCCTTATTACTTTCATGAAATATTAGAGTCGCTCATTAAAAATGAAAGGATTTAGAGCAGTTGAAAGAGGACAAGGTCCAGGGGCGGCGGATTCGGGGGGGGCAGCGGGGGCATCCGCCCCCGCTGGCAAAATCGAGCGGGAGCAAAACACTCTTTTTGCCCCCCCCATCTTCCGTAGTCAAAAAGGATATATCAAATGCAATATACCTACATATGTTGTTGCACATGCTGTTTATGTTTTTGTACATAAAAGGTTGCTCTTGAATGAGGATTATGCTGCACCCGTGTTGGTCCTGAAGCGGACAAAATCTGGTCATGCGGTGAGCGCGATGTGGAGTGGTCAGCAGCGGATCCAGAACGGAAGTTGGAGGGGGGAATCATAAAAATTATCACATAATTCTGAAAACGAATCGGATTTCGCTTGCTCATGCATTGGTAGCTGATTTAAACTAAACTTTCCTTTGCAAAAGTTGCCTAGATTTCCTTCCATATCATGAAATGTGTCATTTTTTGCCGATTTCGGACGGTTTGGAGGGGAGCAATTGCCCATTTTGCTCAAACATAGATCCGCCACTGGGAGTGGTTATATGAAGACCGTAATGTTCCTGAAGTGTGCAGAATACACATACCGAATCTTGCAATAAAGAAAGAGTTAAATTATCGTCTCAAATGTACCTAAAAGTACGGGGGGTAAACGGGGGGACACGGGTGTGCCTGGTTCAAGGCCTCTCTAAGGGTCCTGGGGGTCCAAAAAAAAAAATTTTCCCAAGCTAATCCAATTTAAAAAATCATATAAAAAAAGGGGTCCTCACAAATAAAGTGGCCTCAAAATCCGTAGAGTTTTCATATTCAGTGGTAGTTTTTTTGGGAGGTCCTACCATGACTGGCTTGCCCCCTCTGAAGGTCTGGTCACGCCCCTTACTACGTAAACTGATTTGATCGACGTCTTGCCCCCACTGGCGGATCCAGGGGGCATCAGGAGCAAATGCCCTCCCCGGCAGGAATCTGGGGAGGGGGACATTCAACACAAGTATGCCTCCCCGCGCGTTTCCTGCGGAACGTGAAAAACAATGATCTTAGGAGAACACTGGAAAAGTTAACAATTTGTCGGGGAAAGATAACAATTTATCGTCAAATTAGCCTTAGCAGCAATCAAAATCCTGCTATTCACAGTCAAAAACTGATAAAAAATCGCGCCGCTTCGCGGCCTGACACAATTTTCGCAATTGCTTATACAAATTAGGAAAATGGATAAATTAATTTCATGAAGTGTTGACAAAGCTCTCCTTGATTGGTAAAGTTAAGCTAGCTAGGCCTGCCGTGTTCCAAAAAGCGAGGCAAACAGAACGACGAAACATAGGACCACATTCGGCACCCGAAAGCTGCTCCAGCGGTTGCCCAGTTTCTGGACCAAAGAGCAATAGTGGGGACCAGGCCACGGACCATCTCCCCAAGTCATCTCCACCCAGGGGGCGGATCCAGCCGCTCGGTTTGGGGGGGGGACCACTTTTTTTTTTGGGAAAAAAGATAACCCCGATTTATTTTTTCTCCGCGGATTTGGCTACCTCACCTTTATATTGGCATATACAGATATAAAAATGAGAAAAATTTTTAATAAGAATAAGATAATATATATTATTGATATATTAACCTTATATTGGGAAAAAACATTTAAAAATGGGGAAAATCACATTAAAACCACACAGAACACTACTTCGTAGCTATACACACGTAAATAATAGTCGCGAATTATTTACATACTAAAACTCAGCAGGTGCGTCACAAATATTATTAAGGGGCCGTCGGATGACGCTGAAATGACGAAAATGGTATATCCGTTTTGTTTTGCGTTGTTTATTAAAAAAGCTTTACAATTTTGTAATATGGAATTTCCATGTTATTAATACGAATTTGGTTTAAGAGGTATTTTAGGGGCCAATGTTCGCGTCATATCGTTGCGTCGCCTTTTTTCGGAATCCTCGGCAAGTAGCCACATGATAATAATGCCACTCGCCCTTACTGGTGGGGAGGCGGGTATTAACATGCCTGCCTGTATGTCTTCTAAATCAACTTTTTACTCATGCGGGACGGAGCATCTGGTGAAATCTATGTAGCTTAAGTTGACAACATTATACTTATTCTGGCAAAATGTCACTGAAAATTGGTTCAGTCATTTGGAGATATGACGTTTTTATGACGATTATAGTTGGTGGAAAGACAGGTAAAATATTAGTAAAAATAGAGAAAATAGAGTTATATGGACAGCCAAATTGCTAACAGAAATTCGACAAAGATCAGAAGTGACAATTTAATAGGGGGAAACGCCAAATCGGATTTCCGAAATTTTGTGTTTTCTTATCCCTAAAAACTAAAACTAAAATGAAAAATCACTAAAATCGACATTTTCAAATATTTTTGAAAAACCGATTTTTTTCCCTACCAATTATAGGTAGGCAGGAGTGCCCTTCCCTGCCCATGTGACCTGATTACGTTAAGTACAGAAGAGAGTTTTAATAAGATATGGATATTATAATCCACGTTAGGTCCACATTCACTCCCCGCTATTTTTTTAAAAGTTACGTGAGAAAGTTAAGTGAGACGAAAGTTAAGTGATAGAACTAAATTTGCGCCAAGAGGAGACTGCCAGACACTTAATTAATTAATTTTCCCATTTTCCCAATTTCCATCATTAAACAATTGCGTATTTGTGTCATGCCGACGAAAGCGGCGCGAAATTTTGGATTTTTTTTTTGCTATGATGGCTTTATTTTGGACGTTGTTTGCAAACAATTTTACAGTGTATGTCCGACCGTATGGGTGGGAAATTTAGTCGCAGGACCTTTGGGGGCATGGCCCCTTTGGCCCCCTGGATCCGCCCTTGCAGTTCCCACCAGGCTCCTCGGATCCACAGGACCAATTTATGGTTTCGGAAAAAGTATTTCTGTGTCATTATTGCTGCTCTCAAACCATTTGCACCATCGCCAGTTGTTTGTTACAGTTTCGTACCAGATGTATAGGTACCAGTAGTATTATTATATGTACTATTGAGTGCTGACTGCCACCGGTCATCGTGATTTACAACCCGAGGCTAACGTGTACTTAAAAAGCTATCTTCATTTCAATATTTGTCTTCATACCGAACGTGCAACCAGGAAAAGGGTTACCTGTAACCTGAGACTTGGCTCCAATTACGGTCTGGTTTTAATATGAAAATGACGTTTTCCAATTCCTAAAATTAACATAACGCCGCTTGGCGGCGTCACATCGGTGGCCATCGTCATAACGAAGCCATCGTCATCGTCTTCGGTTTGACATAACACTGAATTGAATTATTCGCAATTTTAGCCTCTATCCTCTACGAGGCCCACCGCCTATATTTCTAGGTTTTATCAGGTAAATACTAAAAATCGAGTGCAACGCTAAATAACTAAATACCTACTATACCATGGAAATCAGCCGATTAAATATGTTGCAAAGGCTTAAATACACGCAAAAATAAGATACATTTTTTCGTCACTTCCGCAGACCCCCGACTCGAGAACTATCGGGTGAACCCCCTGCGAGTTGGTATGATATATAAAATGTTTGTATTACTTATATGTGTATAATATACAACACAAAACGCGATATTTCGTTTAAAAAAACGAACACAAAACGCGATATTTCGTAGCATATACAATATACACTGTATATGCTCCGAAATATCGTGTTTTGTGTTCTTTATTTTTCCGAAAGATATGTTTTGTGTTTTGCTTCTATTTTTTCCCCGAAAAAATAAAGATAAAGTGTTTTTGTCCCAAAAAGGGATTTTTTTAGCTCAAATACCAAAATAAGGCGAACGGCCCAGATCCGAGGAGAAAAAATTGGAGTGCCTTTTTGCCACCAAAAAGATGCCCAGGAGAAGGTCTGGATCCACCATGCTTGCCCCCCCCCCCCCATGTCAAAAACAAATCCGCCGCCACTGAGTCAAGGTCAAACAGCGGACTGTGAGGTCACGCACTCACCAGGCAATATTTGTTTGTTTTCTGGCTTCTTTTTCGACGCATACCACCAGGCGAGACTGAGGTCCTTGTGGCCGCTCCGATCCGCCGCCGCCCAGTTTGCCCGCCCCAGGGCACGACCCGACCGCGACCGAGCAGGGGCGTGTCCAGCCACGCAGCTTACGGCGGTCGGGACTCGCGCAGGGCGGCTCCAGGCACTCGGCTCACGGTAGCCGAATTCCGCGATCCCGACGTAATCCCACACTTCCCCCTCCTGCTCCTCTTGGTTAACTTCTTGCCTTCTGTTTCCCCTCCCCACCCCCAGTGCCTCTCGGGCTCTACTGCGTCCATTCACTGGCCAGCCACCTGGCCGGCGGCCGGCGCTGCCTTGTGCTCTGCCGTACGGTGGGTCACCGCAGCTGCCAACATGAAGGCGTATTTTTTTAGAACGAAGGCATACGAGAAGTAGAGATCGAAAACAAAACATATACTTAGCATAGCTCTATACTATAGCTCGGTTACCAGGTAAGTATAGGTTGATTGAGCAAGGGTAAATATTTCATTATTTTTGACTCCATAATCTCAGCAGGACACCGAATGTGGTCGTCGAAATTCCATGTCTTTGGTTGCCGGTGAGGACGACAAAACGACACGATTTTTTAGCCCTGGCTATCGCGAAAACTCGTCAGGGGGCAATATTGCCCCCCCCCCCGGTCTAGCGCGGGTTAGATATCACCAGAAATCAGAATGATCAATCGGTCGTGATATATCTGTGTAGTGTACCGATTTTGAAGCCAATCCAAATGGTCCGCGAATGTGTTGCCGGACCTGGATCCGAGCACAGGACTGCGCACCTATACCATGAATGTACCGTGAATGGTATCAAAATGACAGCAAGGCATTTATTTTTGAAGAACGATCGTCTAATCCACCACAATTCCACAGAGCACAGATTAAGGCAATATGTCCGTGCTGTTTATTGTCATCATCAGCAAGCTGTGTTCAGAGGCTAGAAACATTTGAAGCATTATTTCCTAGGGAATTATTGCATAACTTCAACACAATACAATTATCATATTGTGTCACATCGTAGCCGCGACAGCGCGCTGTCGCGGCATAATAAAGGTAACAAATAAAAATCAACATTATTAACGCACAAGTGTCTGCCTACTTCTTTGCTAGTAGAAAATTGAAACACATGTTTTTCAATGTGGTTTCATCTCATTCGTTGTTCGACAGGATGCTTGCACCAGACCGATGATTGGTTGAACTTCCCTGCCCATAACACACTGACTTTCCCACTATTCCAGAGAGACATTTGCACTTAGGCAGGATATCAAGCGACCAGGTAAACGCCTATTAACGATACCATAACCGGCGGCAGAGACGCCGCACATAAACAGCATTGTGATAGCGCGGACCATCACCACACAGACGTATTAGATTCATGAAAAAGGCTCAAACAAATTTATGTATACACAAATATTTATTATCTTTCGAAGTTCAAACTATGTGCACTCTGAGCGTCTGCTTGGGATACACGAAAGCTATCACCTGACTGGCGGTCGCCTCTGCCGGCCCCCACTGCCTGAAAGTCCAACGGTCCACCTGCCATTCCGCTGCAGGCTAACGACTGAGCTGCCCTCTGGCAGGTGCCGGTCGCGACTGGTGCTGCCACCTGCCATTCCGCTGCAGGCTAACGACTGAGCTGCCCTCTGGCGGTGCCGGTCGTGACTGGTGCTGCCGCCTGCCATTCCGCTGCAGGCTAACGACTGAGCTGCCCTCTGGCGGTGCCGGTCGTGACTGGTGCTGCCACCTGCCATTCCGCTGCAGGCTAACGACTGAGCTGCCCTCTGGCGGTGCCGGTCGCGACTGGTGCTGCCGCCTGCCATTCCGCTGCAGGCTAACGACTGCTGCCCTCTGGCGGTGCCGGTCGCGACTGGTGCTGCCACCTAGCCACGGATATCGCAGCGCTGTTGCCTGTTGCTCGTCCGCTGTTGCCTGTCCGCTGTTGCTGTTGCCAGCTAGAGGCCGATGTCGCAGCGCTGTAGATTCCGCTCGGGACGCAGCACGAAGTCGATGATGTGGATGACACCGTTGGAGATGGGAATATCGGCTCTGATAACCTGCGCCTGCTTGCTGACCGTGGAGATGCGGCCTGGCGACAAAAGGGTACGGTCAGCGGTGCAATACGGGGTGCCACAGTGTGATGAACGTGAGGTGAAGTGTCAACGGCAGCCCCGGGGCTCAAAATCCAGTTACCGCACTCGACTCAGACAGACGGCAGTCAGGCGATTGGCAGATGGTATACTGCCGGTACTCACGCGTGTATCCATCGGTGACGACCTGCAGCTCGAGCTCCTGTCCGTCGAGCAGCGTCTCCAGCCACTGACCGTCTCGGAGACCGGCGCTGTAGAACGTCCCCGGCACCAGGTGGAACAGCAGCGAGTCTACCAAACACACAGGAACGGACGCACAGACAGACAGACACGCACACAGTCAGCAGCCAGTCAACACTCGGCGGAGAAGATCGGTCACCACAGACGAGCTGGGCGGGACATCCAAATTCCAAACTTCGCCTCCATTTAGGGATCGTCTCCGTCTTTTAATCGCTTGAGCTTGATCCATCGATTCTGAATGTGGCACCATTGTTTACCTTGGAATTGTCATTGTGTCTCAGCTCTAAACACTACGTTCTTATTGTGTCGCGGTTGTTGCCGTCAGGGCATGATTCTTAGATTATTTTATTCATGACAAATCCATAAACAATGGGCGTTTTCCGCTGTAATACGTAGGAGGTTAGGATATCAGGGCGAGGTTAAACCAGCAGCATCAACAGTTAACGCAGAACACGACCTAGCATACCATACTGCGCAGGAGTTTCGACGAATGCCTTGTGGTGCTTGCTGGCAAGAGGGGGGGGGGGACAGGCAGATGCAAGACTAAGGAAGTTAACGGAGTTCGCTTGCAGAACCTGGCATCTAAGAGGAGTGAATATGCCTGTGTACATGCATCATGGAATGAATACGTGTGGAAAATGTCCCACATTTAATGCAGTGTTTATTGGCTACTGACTCCTTTCTAATTGGTGGCCAGTTGCCAAGATTAAGTTCGGTTTGCAATAAAAACTTTGATCATGGTGCCACAGTTTTAAAATTGATCATAGGAGCTCAGACTTTTCAGAATCTTCTTTTTTTGTGCAAAAGTGTTTGTGGCTCTTTTTGTGGAAAAATCGGGAAAAATCGATTTATCACCCCAAACCTTATTAACTGGTCTCTGAGGAGATAGCTCCTCAGGTTGAAACCTAAACGAAGGTCGAAGCATGAACGTAGCATTAGCTTAAATTTGGCACGCCAATGACTGTCACAGACGGTTGTCAATGTGAACATGATGGTTTAACCCGGGCAGCCGCTTCTGGGACCTCCCAGCTACCTTCAAGTAACTTGGTGGGCGGCAGGGCTTGTATACGATTTCAACTCTGATTGAGTTCGCGACTCATGAATCTAGCAGTTTTTTCGACTCATACTGATTGAGTCGCTCACATTTTCAAGAACTTGGCTTTGAGTCAGTTTGATTGAATCGATGAGCTCAGATAGAAACCATGATTGAGTTGAGTCGACGACCCAATATTTTAGAGAGTCTGGAACTGGAGTCTGGTCTGCGACTCAACAATACGCATTTTTAAGCATAAACGGCAGCCTTTCAAACATCAAGTTTTCACCAGTGGGTATTCTATCAACCAATTTTAAACATGAATACAGATGCGAACAATAATTAAATCACTTTCAGTTCTAAGTTCCAAACGTAGTCATAGTTTGAGTTGTGATTGGAGTCCTTATATGATCAAAATGATTGGAGTCGGGACTTGTCATGACTCAAAAGTACATTTTGATCGTTGAGTCAAAAGCGCCGCCTCAAAAGTCTTTGATTTTGGAATCGAATGACATAACTTTGAATATTCTGATTGAGTTCGTGATTGAATCAACTAACATGGATTTTGAGTCGTGCATTTTGAATCATTCGAAAAATAATGAATCGTATAACAAAGTCTGGGTGTGGGGGGGGGGGCTTTTCGCCCCCATTTGGTTCTTCGGCAAACTATTCACCAGAACGCGTATGAATATTGGGAAAGCGACCCGTAAAATTTCGGCACACATCTAATTGACATGACTTAGGGGCACATCTGGAACAACCTTTCGGGGTCATGTCCTTGTCCATGTCAGGTCAGGTACAAGCGGACGTCTCAAAGCAAATCTATATCGCCATGATTGATTAGCAGCAGCAATGATGCTGAATAGCTGGAACGTTCCTATTTTCTCTGTGTCCTTTGGGATGATTAAAATTAATTATCGATGCCTAGCTTGGGGTTACATAAGGTCATCTGGCCTTGACTTGCTTTGAACCTGAGTTGGACTTTACTGGATCATGCCCAGGAATTGCGCCCAATATAGGTATCATTGTAACGATTGTGAGCCAGCGAATAATTGACACATTTGCTAGCACGTTCATGTAATAATTTATTTTGACCTGATCTAACGTGACCTGACCTTGAACTAAGCATGGTCATTGCAAAATTTCAATTTTTTTGTTTTGTTTAGTCTCGTATTTAATGACAGCTAAGAACAAAAAACGTCACCGCTGCATTTCTTAGGTGAAACTGGTTTGGAAAACGTCCTATTTTTATTTCAATTTTTCCATTATCGAATTTTGAGCTTCTTGTAAAACTGCCCTTGCCCTTACATTGACATTAACCTTAGTTTAAATTGGTCAGGTCGGTAGGCATTACCTACGCGTATATAATAATCCATTGAACGTGTGTCTCATGACTTCTGGCATTTCTTTGCGCGCAGTTATATTATGTAAGTGTAACCTGAAACCTTGAACCTTGCCAAATTGTCACTTAAGCTCATGCGGGATGCGTGTTATATCCTTTTTAAGACACTGTGTGTGATAATGATCGCATCGAAGATGAATGGAAAGTTATGGCTCTACACAAAAATACTAAATTTTGAACCTTTGACCCTAGCCCATTGGACTGACAGTGACTCAATATGAAATTCAGGTAATTGATCGTTCTTCTAAATTATTGATATGAAACTTTATTCAGACACTTGCATCATTCTTCGCGCCGACACGGAACGAAGAATTTATCAGAAGATTGGTTTTCCATGTAGCGATTTGAATGAAACTGTAATGCTTAAGGTAATCTTGAGGCAGCAGCAAGGGAGATCCAGAAAGGAAAAAATGATTTGGGAAGCAGGTTCAAAAGTCTTCACACATATCGTATGTATACATTCCACGATTATTGACTCTTTAATGTTAATCACAAAAGGGGATTTTAAAGCTTTTCTTAAGTAAATGCTGGCGTAGATTTGCTTTTGAAATGGATAACGTGTTAATTTTTTTGCTGTTTCAGGCGGTTTTGTGGAGGCTGTGCCACTTTTGCCCCCTCATTGGATCCCAAGCAGACAAGCATTGGTATCGCGGAGGGTACCATTGGGGGTGGCGAACTCAACATAAGGGGGTGAGAGCCTGCCCAAAAGTATATAAATGACACTATAACTTTTGTGACGTCACTGTGGACTGACATGGGATTAACAAAAGTTTCACCATATGTGGTCTAAGTATCATTTTGCAGGTATCTCAAAGTTTTAAGCTGCTATCCCTAGGATCCATGTGACATCGCCCAGAAAAAAAAAAAACAGACAAAAAAAGGAAGCGCTCGCTAGTTTAAGGGCAAGAAAATATCTTTCACAAAATGGACTGTGAAAGTGGTCTTATTACTTGAAATCGACAACGAGACAAAATATATTGTAAATTGATTCACATTTTTCCATTTAAGCATTCCTAACCGAAATATTATTTAAATTAAGTTGATAAGCGTTTTACGCAGAGTTCGACTGGCTGCAAACTTTTCCTTTGGTGCCAAAGCCGCCCACAGGCATGGCATCAAGCCACAGCCAGCCACAGCCATAACCAAATGTCAATGGCTGCCGTTCGCCAGCCGTGAGATTTTGGTAAATTCATGTTTGTGTTTACTTACAGGTCTACTGGTTATTGGCAACATGCCAAGGCTTTATTTAACCATGATTGGTTTGATAAGATTGAAGCACAAACAAAAAATACATTAGACTATGCAGCCACACGCAGCCCAGCAGATCTAGAGATTTTCCAGTCCGGCCCACCCCGTTAGCCATGGGGTTCGGCCAGCCATGGGGATAGCCGCCCCATGTAGAACTCTATTTTACGCCCATAACGGTCGGTACTCACAAGTACTTGATAACGAATTCACTAAGCTAAAATTAGACAGAGCTAAAATTAGCCTGCCTAAGCATTGTTATTTATCATGAAGGAATGATATGTTTCATGCACTCTATCTTTTGCGAGTATGTACCCAACTTTTTTGAACAACCAATAAACATTTGACAACTGCATTAAATTCGGCAGTTTAGCTTGGCCCGACGGCGGCCTATTTAGTGCTCTCTATTTTTTTTTTAAACAAAATGGTATGTTTTCCATGGGTTTTTAACAAACAGGTATTTTATACATTGTAATTGTCTCCAGTCTCCGCTGCGCGGCGCCAGAGGCCGGACGTGCGCGGAGACCGCTCCTGCCTAGCTTCCCGCCGGCTCCCGTGTACCGCACATACTCATACTCATACTCATACTGTTTATTAAGGCATTCCGCAATATACTTGTGGCTATTACGCTCTCGTCAACATTAGTAAAACTGAGGAATATGGGTCCGGGCATAGAACACACACGCAACCACATTCACGTCAACAGCAAGTCAAAACACAATCACACACCGTCCAAAAGCAAATTCAAGTGGAGATAAGTCACATTCAAGCCACGCGCACACGATCCAAACGCCAGACTGTCATCAACTGAGGTGCCGCTCATCAGGGCGCCGCTGTGGTGCCTGTGAACCTGATCCGAGAAGAGTGACGACTGAGCTGCTCGTGAAACGAGAAGTGAGACTGAGGATGCTTTGAGCGAGAAGAGACGATGAGTGCTGAGCGAAAGAGTACGGAGTGGATGCTGAGCGAGAGGACGAGTGAGTGCTGAAGCGAGAGAGACGGTGTAGTTGCTGAGTCGAGAGAGAAGCCTAAGTGATTTGTGTGACTGAGTGTGTGACTGGAAGGAGCAACCATCGCTGCATCCGAAATGCATCCAGAGCTGCTGAACTTCCTGACGGTGCTGGCAGTTGTCCGCCTGTTGGCGCTCGCTGCGGTGCCGGCCCTGGGACCAGTACGCGCCGCACCCACGGGGAGTGCAGGTGCACGGAAGCACTACGATCCTCCTGCCAGCAGCGGGTGACGGTCACCCGATGCGTCCGCGAACACAGCCGCACGCTGATTGTGAGAACTGGCTACTTAAAAACAGCGGTATCCCTACATAGCCTAGAGGTAATGGAGGGCCTGACGCGGCGCCGCGCGAAGGCAACTTCGGTCGCGACTGTTGGCTGACAGGGGCGCGCTCAGACGCTCGGCGGGGGATCGCGGAGAAGGCGGCGGGGCTCCAAGGCGGACGCATCTGGCGACCAGACCCGCTGGCGGCCACTCTACCTGGGGCAGCTAAACCATCAGAGTGTGTGAAGGCCAAACTGCTTGAGCCTTAGGCAGGATCGCGAACACACGACTACGCACATCATCATCTGCAACGAGACGTGGATAAGCTCCACCACAACCCGGATTGGTACAGATACGCTACCAGCTGAATCCGGCGAGACCGGACCCGACGCAGAGGCTACTCGGTGCGTGGCTGTTGCTCGTCAGAGAGTCGTGTGGAGTGTGACTACGAGCTGGAGCGTCCCGGCCAGCCCGTGACGGGGCGAAGAATCCGAGTCGGACCTGGTGCTGAGGTGCGGTGGGGCTACACAGCGTAATAATGGTGTGTGCGCTCATACCATCCGCCGGCACATAACGCGCCAGGGCGTGTGTCGGCCGACCATGGAAGGAGCTAGAGGAGCAGCTCCAGTAGCGGTGTACCGCCACAAGAGGGCCCATCGTCTCCTCGCGGGCGCCGTCAAGATAAACTTGAGCAAGAGCCGACCACCGGGGCAGCGACTTCCCACCAGCTGCTGGCGCAGTCCTCTCGTGATTGAACAACAGTCAACGGCTCAACCTTTCCATCATCAGGATCGCATCTTCCGACATCATCAAGCAATACCCACGTTGACTCGTACGGGTGTAAATTGGACTGTGAAACTAAAGGTCCGCCAACTGGAACGCGCGCTCTATGCTGTACCGTACCGCCTAACAGGCTAAGGCTAGTGTTGTGTCGGGCGGAATGCTGGTCTCGGCTGGACGCCGCCGAGGCCAATCTGACTGTTAGCGGACGTGCTGAGTCCATGTGTTTGACAGTGACGGGTGACGCTCAGTGCGTGTTTTCTCGAGGTGAACGTCCGCGCAAATTCTAGATCTTTAGGCCGCCACTCAAGTCGGCGCATTGTGGGGCGCAATTCAACGGCGGCGTTCGTGCAACCGAGCACCTGGAAGCCGGCCGGTGCGCACCAAGGTTAGGCGGACCGGCAGCTCAGGTCCGGACGAATCCACCTTGGCGTGCGGTACTGCTCCCACCTGGACGAGAAAAGCGATTTGAGGGCGTCGGCGTTCCAGCGCTGAGAGGATTGGACGGCGGCTCGCTGAGAGCCGACAATGGTCTGGACAGCGCGCACATTCCAGCTCGGGCCGCTCGTCAGACCCGCGTCAATCTCTCCGGTGTCGCGCCGCATCGCGGATCGACCTGTCCTCTTGTAGGTTTCGCGTCACGCGTCTCGGAGTGCGACGCGTGCGCGACCATGAGGTCCTGAGTGGCGCCGGTGACGACGGCAGGCCGTTGAATTGGGTCAAAAATGCGCCGCTTGAGTGGGGCCAAAGAGTCTAGAAATGGCCTGAGTCACCTCCGAGAAAACTACCGCCCACTGCGCCGTCCACTGCGGTCATGGTCAGAGACATGGAACTCAGCTCACGCACGCTAACAGTCGATTGGACCTCTGGGGCAGATCCAGGCGAAGACCGAAGACCAGCAACCGCGCGCCGACACAACGTAGCATTAGGCCTGTAGGCGGGTAGGTCAGCTACGCGAACAGTCCTAGTTTGTGGGCGGACTCTTATGTCACTAGGTGTCATACAATCCGAACGAGTCACACCGTGGGTAGTGCTGATGATGTCGATAGTGGATCCTGATGATGGAAAGGTTGAGCCCGTGACGTGTTGTTGCAGCGAGTACGCGCTCAGCAGCTGGTGGAGTCGGCTGGCCGCGGTGCTGCTCTTGCTCAAGTTTATGTTGACGTCGCCGGCGATGACGATGGGCCCTCTGTGGCGGGTAAGCGCGTACTGGAGCTGCTCCTCTAGCTCCTCCAGGTCGGCCGACACACGGGCCTGGGTTTGTCGGATGGACGGTAGAGCGCCACACCATTATACGCACTGTCGGAGCGCGCACGCACTGCAGGACCACAAGGGCGACTAGATCTTCGCCCCGGTTCCACGGGCTGCCGGACGCATCCAACACGTAAGTCTACCTCGCACACGACTCTCTGAATGCTACAGCCACGCCACCGTAGTCTCTGCGGTCGGGTCGGTCTCCATCTGCCTGGATACGCGGTAGCCCCGGTATTGGTACAGCGCGTTGTGGTGAGGCTTCATCTCTACGTCTGTTCAGGATGATGAATGTCGATAGTAGCGGTGTTTGCCGATGTCACTCGCCTAAGCCTCAAGCAGTTTTGGCTTCAAAACTCTGAGTTTAGCGAGGCCAGGGTAGAGTTGGCCGGCGCCGAAAGGGGTTTTCGGTCCGGCGCAGATGCGTGCCGCCGCAGAGTGAGCCCGCCGCCTGCTGGCCAGCGTCCCCCTGCGCGGCCGTGACCTGGGCAGCGACCCCTGTCTAGCGAGGCTCGCTGACCCGAGAGTTGTGCCTCGGCGGCGGCGCCGGTCAGGCGCGCGGGCATGGCTCAGGCGGGGATACCGTAACCGTGCTTGTGTGGTAGCCGGGGAAATTCACAACCGGGGCGGGGTCGGGGCGGCCTCGGGTGACCGTCACCCGCTCGGTCAGTAGATGCGTAAGTGCTCGCGGTGCACGTGCACTCCCGTGGGTGCGGCGCGTACTGGTCCCAGGGCGGGCACCGCAGCGAGCAGCAACCAGGCGACACACTGCCAGCAACCGTCAGGAAGGTTCAGACATGACTCTGGATGCATTCGGATGCAAGCGATTGGTTGCGCTTCCCAGTGCCACACTCAGAATCACTATCGGTCAGAATACACTTACGGCTTCTCTCTCGCTCAGCACTCACTCGTCCTCTCTCGCTCAGCACTCACTCGTCTCTCTCGCTCAGCACTACACCGTCGTTCTCTTCGGTCAGCACGTCAGTCGTCTCTCTCAGCTTCAGCACTCAGTCGTCACTCTCAGTTCAGCAATCAGTCGTCAGCTTGCTCGGTCACGGTAACAGTGCACACATGCGCTGACCGCTGTGAGGCGGCACCTCATTGTTTTATCTGAGGACTTTAACGATCGTGATCGGACAAGTCTGCGGTTGATCATAGCGCTGTGGCTTGAGTGACTACTCAGCTTGATTTGCTTTTGACTGGTGGTGTGATTGGTTGTTTTTGACTGCTGTTGAAGTGAATGTGTGCGTGTGTGTTCTATGCCCGGACCATATTCTCTAGTTTTATCTAGACTGTGACGAGAGGCAGTATAGGCTCAGCAAGTATATTGCGAATGCCTTAAATAACAGTATGAGTATGAGTATGAGTATTGTGCGGTGCATCGGGAGGCCGCGGAAGCTAGGCAGGAGCGGTCCTCGCGCACGTCCGCTCTGGCGCCGCGCAGTCGGAGACTGGAGACAATTACACATGTCAAAATAGCAACGTGATGGTTACAAAACACCAGATGGAAAACATACCCATCTTATTTTGTTTAAAAACAAATAGAGAGCGACTAAATAAGCCGCGTCGGGCAAGCTGAACTCGCCGATAATGTTAATGCAGTTGTCAAAATGTTTATTGGTTGTTAAAAAAAAAGTTGGGTACCTACTCGCAAAAGATAGAGTGCATGAAAACATATCATCATCCTACATGATAAATACAATGCTTAGGCAGGCTAATTTTAGCTGT
Organism: Semibalanus balanoides; assembly: GCA_014673585.1. NCBI lineage: Eukaryota > Metazoa > Arthropoda > Thecostraca > Balanomorpha > Balanidae > Semibalanus > Semibalanus balanoides. The sequence continues at coordinate 17,549 of VOPJ01004605.1, forward strand.
CTAATGTGTGTAGCTAGTGAATTGTTATCAAGTAATTGTAGAGAGCCGACCGTTCATCGGCGTAAAAATCACGCGTTCTACATGGAGCGGTATTCCATGGCTGCCGAACCCCATGGCTAACGGGGTGGGCCGTACTGGAAAATCTCCTAAGATAGAATGGCTGTGGCTGCGGCTGTGGTGGCATAGTCTAACATGTTATTCTTTGTTTGTGATTCCCATCTCTAAAACCATCATGGTTAAAATGCTGCGCCTCGTTGCCATAAAGTAGCTGTAAGTTAACACTACATGAATTTAACGAGAATCTCATATCGGGCCGACGGCCAGTCCATTGAAATTTGGTAATTTGGGCTGTTGGAATGCTGTGCTGTGATGCCATGGCTGTGGGGCGGCTTGGCCAAGGAAAAGTGCAGCCATGTCGAACTCTGGCGTAAAACGCTTATCAACTTTAATTTGAAATATATTTCGGTAGGAATGCTTAAATGGAAAATGTGATCAATTTACAATATATTTTGTCTCGTTTGTCGATTTCAAGTAATAAGACCACTTTCACAGTCCATTTTTGTGAAAGATATAATTTCTTGCCCTTAAACTGCGAGGCGCCTTCTTTTTTTGTCTGTTTTTTTTTTTTTTCTGGCGATGTCACATGAATCCGTAGGGATAGCAGCTTAAAACTTTGGATACCTTCAAATGAGTACTTAGACCACATATGGGTGAAACTTTGTGTTAATCCCAGGTCAGGTCACAGTGACGTCACAAAAGTTATAGGTGTCGATTTATATACTTTTGGGGAGGCTCTCACCCCCTTATGTTGAGTTCGCCACCCCCAATGGTACCCTCGGCCCGTACAATGCTTTTGTCTGCTTGGGGATCCAAGAGGGGGCAAAGTGGCACAGCCTCCCAAACCGCCTGAAATCAGCAAAAAAATTACACGTTTTCCATTTCAAAAGCAAATCTACGCAGCATTTACTAAGAAAAGCTTGTTTTAAATCACCCTTTTGTGTATTAACTATAAAGAGTCAAAATCCGGTGAATTGTATACATACGATATGTGTGAGACTTTTGGAGACCTGCTTCCCAAATCATTTTTTCCTTTCTGGATCTGCCCTTGTCTCTGGCCTCAGATTACCTGAAGCATACAGGTTTCATTCAAATCGCTACATGGAAAACCAAGCTTCTGATAAATTCTTCGTCCGTGTCGGCGCGAAGAATGATGCAGAGTGGTCTGATAAAGTTTCATATCAATAATTTTAGAAGAACGATCAATTACCTGAAGTTTCATATTGAGGTCACATGTCAGGTCATGGCTAGGGTCAAAGGTCAAAATTTAGGTATTTTAGTGTATGAGCCATACTTTCCATTCATTCTTCGATTGCGATCATTATCACACACAGTGTTCTTAAAGGTATAACACGCATCCCGCATGAGCTTAAGTGACAATTTTGGCAAGTTCAAGGTCAGGTTACACTTACATAATATAACTGCGCGCAAAGAAATGCCAGAAAGTCATGAGACACACGTTCAATGGATTATTATATACGCGTAGGTATAACTCGACCGTGATAGTAATGTTACCACCTGACCACATTTAACTGAAGTTAATACCAGTGTAAGGGCAAGGGCAGGTTACATGAGCTCAAAATTCGAAATGGAAAATTGAAGTAAAAAATAGGCACGTTTCTAGATCAGTTTCACCTAATAAATGCAGCGGTGACATTTATTTGTTCGTAGCTGTCATTGCATACGAAAGACTAAAACAAAAAATGCAATTTTGCGTGACATACCTAAGTTCAAGGTCAGATCACGTTAGATTAGGTCAAAATAAAATATAACATGAAGTGCTAGAAAATGGTGTCATTTTATTCGCTGGCTCACAGTCGTTTAAATGATACCTATATTGACGCAATTCCTGGCAATAATCCAGTAAAGTCAGGTCAAGTCAGGTCAAGTCAGGTCAAGTCAAGAAGAGGCCAGATGACCTTTATGTAACCCCAAGCTAGGTATCGATATCTATTTTAATTCATTCCAAAGGACAAGAGGTAACATAGGAAACGTTCCAGCTATTCAGCATTCATTGCTGTAAGGCTAATCCAATCATAACGATATAATTTGCTTTGAGACGTCACTGTGACCTGACCTGGCATCATGGACAAGGACATGACGCCAAAAGGTTGTTCAGGATGTGTCCCTACTCATTCTAATTAGGATGTGTGCCAAGTTTCACGTCGCTTTCCAATATTCATACGCGTTCTGGTGATATTGTCGAAGAACCAAATGGGGGCGAAAGATGCCCCCCCCCCACCACCACCACAGCTACTTGAAGGTGGCCGGGAGGTTCCAGCGGCTGCTGAGGCATGTCGCAAGTCGCTATCTGTGACAGTCATGGCGTGACAATTGAAGCTGAATGCTACGTGCTACGTGCTTACGTTTCAAGGTTTCAGCTGAGGAGATATCTCCTCAGAGACCAGTATGGTGATGCAGGTAGGCTGTGTTCTGCGTCGATTGTTGGAGTGCTGCTGTTGAACCTCGCCCTGATTTCCTGCCTCCCTGACGTATTACAGCGAAAAACCCATGTCTTAATGGATTTGTCATGAATAAATAATCTATAAGTTCACGCCTTGACGGCCACACCGCGACAAAATAAAGAGCGTAGTGTTTAGAGCTGAGACATCCAGATGGACATTCACAGGTAAACAATATGCCACATCAGAATAGATGGATCGAGCTCTCAAGCGATTAAAAGACGGAGACGATCCCTAAATGGAGGCGAAGTTTGGAATTTGGATGTCCC
>VOPJ01004606.1:0-11704 GCA_014673585.1 Semibalanus balanoides
TGGCTGAGTGGGTCGGGTTATGTGAAGGAAATTTGGTTAAGTAAAGATCGCTGAGATTAAGACAGCAATGCTGATTGGGGGCATGCTAACATAGAAGTTACATTTGCTGATTTTCAATGAATAAACTGCTGTTTGTGTGTGATAAATATAATAGGTACACAACGTTCATGGTTTTACTATTGCTGTTGTTTTGAAGGTGTCCTCTGATCTTCTCTGTGTATTTCTGTTGAAGTGGTTTCGGTGCCATGCTCCACTGAGGGCTGCTCGATACTGCAAACCGATCAATGTGCAGTATATCACGGCTGCGCGGCCGACCGCTCTGTTTACCATGCACGGCGTTTACCATGCACGGCGACGGGGCCACTACCAGCACCCCGGCTTCATGTTTGACCCAGATCCCGGACGTTACCATGCACGCGCACGAGACATGACCTACGTCTCGATTATTCACGCATCCGACGAGGACACTGACGGCCCGCGCCTTAAGCTTCCGCCCTTCCGACCAGGGCAGGCTACATGCCACCGCTTATACCTCGTACCGCCGAGCTTACACCGTACTACCTTCCGACCGCAGCTAACACCGTTAAATACCTCCGACCGCAAGCTAAAACACCCCGTATTACCTCGTCTCTGCAGCTACACCCCGTATACTCCGACCGCAGCTCACCCGTAATAACCTCCGACGCAGTATAAGGGTGTATACCTCGACCTGCGCTTACACCCGTATACCTCGAACCGCAGCTACACCCCGTAATACCTCCGCCGCAGATACACCCCGTATACATCCGACCGCAGATGCACCCCGTATACCTCAGACCGCAGCTACACCCAGTATACCTCCGACCGCAGCTACACCCCGTATACCTCCGATCGCAGCTACACGCCCGTATACCTCCGACCGCAGCTACACCCCGTATACCTCAGACCGCAGATACACCCCGTATACCTCCGACCGCAGCTACACCCCGTATACCTCCGACCGTAGCTACACCCCGTATACCTCCGACCACAGCTACACCCTGTATACCTCCGACCGCAGCTACACCCAGTATACCTCCGACCGCAGCTACACCCCGTATACCTCCGACCGCAGCTACACCCCGTATACCTCCGACCGCAGCTGCACCCCGTATACCTCCGACCGCAGCTACACCCCGTATACCTCCGACCGGCCCAACTATGCCGTGACGCGTGACGTGGTCGTGACGTGACACCGTCTGGCAGGCTCAGTAATGGGATAAACTAGCGGAAATCTTGCACTTTCTGAAACTTGTTATGACATTTGATCTCTCCAGTAATCCGAAAGCTGAAGTCCGCAAAGCTCCAGTAGACGGGATTTAAGTTCATAAGATCATCGAAGTGTCAATGTCAGATCTAATAAGGATATAGGGAAAGCAATTGTTCGAATACAGGCATCAAAAGACTGATTCGCGCTGATGCTTTGTTGACTATCTCTAGCAATGAAGAGCAATATCTACAAACGACTGACAGCTGCTTACATTAGGCCCACAGCGCTCCCCAAACACTGCAGCGTTGCTTTGCTGGCAATCACTGTCAGCACTGACGTCTAGCTTGCCTAATCCACGCCGAGGCCCCACACTTGTGCAGGCTTTGCCGACAGAGTCCAGCCTCTGATGAACTTCACGTGGTCGTGACATTAGGGCGCTGGTTCTCACTTTACGGCGCTGCATTATGAACTAGGGCTGGCGTCAGGCGGTGTAGCGGCACAGGTCCGCCCGAGCTCGGCTACTCACCTTTGCTGGCGGCCAGCACGGCACCTGGAACACAATGGGAGAGCGGCTGTCAGCGCGAGCAGGTCTGGACAGATGCGAACAGGCTGAACACACGTGGGCGGTATATGAACAGACATGCGGCGAACAGACGCGAAACAGACACACGGCCGGTCCGACAATAGGTCAGGTGTGAAGGAGAGCATGAAATGCGCTGTCCACCATCCGATCTGCTCAATGTTTGCCAGTGGTGTTCGATTGTGGTCTTTGTTTCGGATTGCTTGGCTGAAAACAATAATTCTGCTCAAATGTATGCCTACTAAAATACTTAAGTGTGAATTATTATAAAAGCTTAGTGATGTTTGTTCGATATGAATTATTACTGTCGCTTTAACTAACTAGCTTTCTAGCTTTTTCCCAACCGCAAATGGGAAAACATTTACTTTATCCTCACTTTTTGTTCCAGTACATGACAGGTCGACGTCGTACCACGGCACACCTGCAGCTAAGCACTCGAACTACACAGCAAGATCGCAAGGCAATGCAAGAGCCTAGCGCTTACCCTCCAGCACCCCGTCTGGACCATAGTCCACTGCCAGGTCATTGCTCTCGGCGTCAGTTTGGTTGCTGAGCGGCGTTGCAGCGATTTGCGTCTCGTTAGGGACGGAGGATGGTGGAGAAACAATGTCACCTGCTGACAACGGAAACGGAAGAGCTGAAGAAAAACACAGCTGAGAATAACGCAAAGCAAACATGCGAAGAGCAGAGAAGTGAGAGAAGTAAACAAAAGTGTTCAACGGAAAGACCATGAAAACGGATATCGTGAGAAAAGATAAAACATTGAATTAGCAACATAGCGAAGCAAAACAGCGAGCAGATGACAGGCAACATAAATAAGCGAAGACAAGAAAACAGACGAGAGCAGGCGCCAACGCAAACACCAGACATATGTGGGACACGTGTGTAGTCTCAGTGTAAATGTCACACAGACAGCAGCAAACGACAGTCGTCTGCGTTTTGCACAAGTGTTTGTGATAAGCGACGTCTTGCGGCGCAACGTTCCGGCACCTCAGCGTACTGGCGTCAGCCGTATGTCTGTCTGCAGCGCGGGCCACATCACTGGCTCGTCGCGGGCCACATCACTGGCTCGTCGCGGGCCACATCACTGGCTCGTCGCGGGCCACATCACTGTCTCGTCGCGGGCCACATCACTGTGCGCCCGTGTGGTGATGTATGAGCTACGAGTCATGATGTCGGCCTGATACGAGGGTGCCCAGTTTATGTTGGCCCAGCGACTGGCGGCGCTGCTCCTTTATTGCGTCATTTTCTGGCCCAGTGACGACGTCGGAAGCCGACGTGGTATCACAGGCCAGATAACGACAGGTGGCGATGGAAGAGTGCTTCTTCTCCCTTCTTTACCACTCTCCCTTACTCAAAAGGCATTTATATATTTGCTGGTTTATGTTGTGGCGTGGCTGCAAATATCGTCGATGCCACGCTTGCACATGTGTGGTAATTCGTATTGTGATATCTCTTTGTCTGCTTCATTAGTATGTTATTTACTTGGCTGGGTGATATTCTTTAAGTTTTGACGGCTGCGTGAAAGAAGGTAATTTATTGTACAAACCACACGCATCTGAATTTGTTTTGTTAGCTATGCCCAGCTAAATAATCAATGTAAAGTAAACCTATCCCACACTTGATCTATTACCTAGTTATCCTGCTGTACATCTTTACTCTGTAGGTGCCCAATGTGGCAACAACGTTGGGCTTATATTTTACTACCAGAGTGCATGCGTTTATTTTCAAGACCATTGCAGCATGAGTTGCATCCCCTATGTACGTAAATGGGCAATGGCTTACCTTGCTTCGATATCGAAGTGCGACAGAGAGCGTCAAGGACATAGCGTTTTCCTTGCGTATCAGCGACTCTAAGTAAATAATGGAACGTAGCTATAAGATGAATCGAAGTTCAACATTTACGTCGGCTACTTCGGAGAGGCCAGCAATCTCCTGTGCTCTCTGTTAACTTCGAACCCAACTTGCCAAACAATCCCTTTGAGCCTTTCAGACAGGAACGCCTATTCACGAGATATTCGAACCGGATAACTTTGAGTCCATGCCACATTGTCGATTTTCACGAAGCCTCTCTGGGAAAAGGGCAAGTTTCGCTCGACCTGTCCCCTGGCGTACCCTGGGGATGTGGACCGTGTAGGGGGAGGGGGACTGGGACATACCCTGAAGCGTGGGTCGATGTAGGATTAGTTTGGAGCTGTGTCCAGCCCGTGACCTGGATCAACTGACCCATGGCGGCGCGGATAGAGCCAGGGTGACCTCACTAATTGACTGAGGTGATGCGTTAAATGGCTCATCCGCCACTCGGCAGGGTAGCAGCATGGGGTACGGTCAGTCGGGGATGAGGAGCAGAACTGTACTGTGTACAAACTCGGCAGGGTGGCAGCATGGGAGGAGCAGAAACTAATACTGTGTAACACAACTCGGCAGGGTGGCAGCATGGGTAGGTCAGTCCGGGATGAGAGCAGAACTGTAACTGTGGTACAAACTCGGCAGGGTGGCAGCATGGGTACGGGTCAGTTCGGGGATAGGAGCAGAACTGTACTGTGTACAAACTCGGCAGGGTGGCAGCATGGGGTACGGTCAGTCGGGGATGAGGAACAGAACTGTACTGTGTACAAAGCTGTTTGTCGACTCTTAACTAGAGAGCAGCGCTAACAATAATCGGCATCGATGTCAAACTTAGCATGCGTATAATCAAATACAATTTCCCATACAAATGCAATTTGCATCGGATTATTGCATTGGCATATTTGTTCAATAGATATGTTTAGTATACCTATTTTTGTGCTTAATAAAGCTAGATGGCAAATGTTAAGTTTATTTTAGCATTGACTTGGTGTAATGAAGACCATATCATCTTAACCCACGACTTACTGGAGCCTGGAGGGAGCTATTTTTAGCACCCTCCCGTTATTTTGCAATACCTCCTAAATTAACAGCGGTATCGTCACCAACCTTTCAGTACCTTGTCTCAGATCAATTTGTCACATGTGTCCTGAAGGAAAAAAATAATATATGATAGGTCAACCGGAAATGTCGTCAGAGTGACGTCATGTTCTGCGTTTTTGTTGTTGTTGAAAAATAAGGGTTTGAGGGAAACGCTCTGAAAAGTATAGTTATTAACCCTATTACTGTCGGGGGGGGGGCGAATCGACCTCCCTTGGAGGTTTTTCGCGTACAGTTCATGTCATAACTTCAACCACAATCTTCAACCTTGCTGAACTTTTCTTATCATTTCATTGCATGAATGGTGTCTTTTTCTAAATTAAATCACTGAGGAGGGCCCGAAGACAGTTTTTGGGGGGCGTGTTCGGCCGTTTTGTCACAAAATCTATGCATGGTTAAGCACTCGTGGAGAGTTGTGTGTTGAAGAGAAGTGTAAGAGAAAACAGAAATCAGTAGAAGATTGATTGTTATTTCAGATGGAAATCTCAAAATTTTGAAATTTGGAATCCGAAAATTTTGAAAAACGTATTTTTTCAGAAAATGACACAAGTTTTTTGTCATGATGTTTCAAAAAACGGAATATATGTAAAAGAAAACATGCCAATTCATATGTTTCAAAAGTTTCAGGTTGATATATAAATATTTGATGACCTGATGTCAGGTCAAATGCTAACCTTCCAATATAAATATATGGTGAAAAATGAAAAACAAGAGTTTAACACATTGCATCAATCCAATTATTTCAGTATCATGTAATCTTATGCCCTTCTTGATGAACAGGATTAATTTTGTAGTCATTGACCTATTGAAAAGTCATTCAAGGTCACGAACACTTTTGTATCAATAACTCCTGACAGAAACATCATAGAGACTCGCAAATGGTCTCAAAACGTTTGTCTCGTCAATATGCATCTTTTGATATGCAGTTTGACCGAGTTATGTCACCTTGACCTTGACCTTAACCCGGGGTCAAATTTTCGATTTGGCAAAATTGATATGATTCGAATTGCAATGACGAGAGAAACATGATGGTGTCAAAATAAATGCTCTAGATGTTTTAGATAAGCTATTAACGAACAAACTTTTGCTGAAAAACATTTTTTTTTCACATTTGTTGACCTCTACAGCCCAAACCATTTACCAGAGGTCAGTTCTGATGCCGAAGTGGCGAAAGACATTTCAAACAGCTTTACAGTACTTTTTTTCGGATTCCTCCTAGCTGCCATAGTTTCCGAGATAATGGCAAGGTTTCCTGAAAATTATCATGTTCGACAAATTGGATTTTGAATGACGTCATTTTTTGACCTTGAAGATAGTGACCCAAGGTCACCAAAACTTGACAAAATAGAGTTCATTGTCGACCCTAACCACATAACAAGTTTCATGTTTCTAGCTCTTATGGCAGCCGAAATCTGAAGGGTGGGGCCGAATAAGCCCCTCCCCGACAGATTCGTATACTTTTCATCCCTCCAGGAATAGGGTTAAGATAAATTAAATTGACATATACGAAACGACAGATAAGAAGCTCGATTATCAAACAGCTATCTCGAATTAAAAAAAAAATCGAGAAATCTTAAGATATTTTTTAGTTTTTACTCAATTTTGAGAAAATAATCCGAATTCTCAATAAAGGGAATATATATTAACCAATGAATCAATAGATATATGAAATGAATGAAGAGTCCAATGAATATGTGTACCAAATTTGAAGTTGATTTCTTTAAAAAATGACTGACTTACAACCTTTCAAAGGCAAAATTCGACCACCTCTACAGCATTACCATGCATAAAAATTGTTTTTCCGGCTTTTGTGCTTTAACTATATTTATATGAAGAAGAAAAACTTATAGGACAATTTTTCGCGTTCTACTCGAAAAACGAACCCATGCACATGTGTTACATCTTCCTAATGACCGAAATCTGCAGTTTGGCCTAGCGACCTCGGATGACCTTGATATAAACAAGGGTAAAAAAGCTTTGAATGGTAAATCGATGTGTCAGATACTCGATTCATACCAATTTATCAACTGATTATGCGTTTAATGTCGCATTTTTGCGCGATAGTTCCATCCACCGGATTTTGATGACACGGTCAAACATTTTGTCTTTGTGACGCTGAGGTTAACAATATTAGGTTTATTTAAACAGATTTGACAGGGCCATCGAATGCCGCTTGTATTTTCATGATCGGTCCAGCAGTTCCGGAAATCAGAGGGGCGGCTATAAATAGCCCACCCCCAGTAACTCGCGGGTTAAAGAAACATGCATTCTATTATGAATCGATTGTATTTTTGTGGTTCGGCCCTCAAACCATCCCCTAAAACACTTGATTTCCTTTTTTGCTGCGTCTCATTTAACTATTTTATTTTCGTCGAAGTTTGATGCTGCTATGCAACTGTGTTGCTATCACATATTTACGATATCCTATATTGGATTTGCTATTCCGGGAACTCTTACAAAAAGCGCAGCTGGAATATTGAATAGCCAGCGAACAGCTCAGAAGATGTTACAAGTCCTTCTGAACTGACTCTGGCTCAGACTGAGCTAGTTTCAGATCAATTGTAGATAGGAGAAAATCGAACGGAGCAGCGTGCTTAATGCATTCTCTGATCCCAGAAACTGAGTAAAACAAAAGACTCGGACTTAATTGAAAAAAGAAGCGAAATTTTCATCAAAGCATTTTTAAAACGATACCTTTGGGGACAAAAATGCTATTTGGGTTTTCGCTCATCAATTAAGCATCACCACGAAACCACGGATGAGTTATTTACATATTTTGCTAAGATGTGCAGACTTTTGAAACTGATGGAAAACGGCAAACGAAATGCTTTGAATGAATTTTCTGACATGATTCGAACCATTTAATTCATGAAAATAAATAGCCCCGCTGCCTGTGCCTGACTAGTTCTCAGACTGGCATGCTCTGACGGTCTGACCCACTCCGAATGTGCTGCAGCAACGCCGAGTTTAATTAAGCTACCTCGTGTATACTGCCGGGTAAGGCAGAGGGGACGGGGTGCGGCGGGGTCGCGTCGACCGCCCCCTGCATACTGAACATGCTGCGGTGGCCAGAAAGTTAACCTGGTCTGCTCTCTGCAGTTACGTGCTCCACTGCTGCGGTCTAGTCTGGTCGGGTGCTAACTGTTAAATATTTGGAAACGGAGGCCGAATAAACTCTGCTCGGGATCGAGGTGAACAGCAGTTTTGGCAGAGTTCGTGTGGCGAATAAATTCCGTGAGACCAGAATTTATTTCCCAAAGGAATCACTCGAGCAGTTTACAGGATAAGATTCCATCACGAGCGGATTGAGTTGTGGCTCAAAGTCCTGGAACTCATGCTTCAAGAGTTAGGAAAGGATCACGGCAACAAAATCAATATGTTGTTCTACATGGCAGGCCAATATATCTGGATATTTTAAAGCCGAAAGTTTGAGTGTATTAATTTCTGGGATCAGCCCTATATGCCAAGCATAGCTTTTGTGGGCCCTGCCTCTGTCAACCGATGATGTAATTCTAGTTTATTAGCAGAATTAAGTTGCGAATATTGTACGTGCTTGAAAGTTTGAGCACGATTCCCCTAGCTCCTGATTTACCAAGTCGAGGCCGCTGTCGCTGACCGCAGGTCATTCCAGGCCCAGTCAGAAGAAAATAGCGAGCGTCGAAGCGAATCGAGCCCACCTTGCCAGGGTGGGCGAATTTTCAGCCCGACGCTCTTCCAACTGAGCTGCGTAAGTGGACTTAATATTCATAATTAATTTTTGTCAGCCTACAACGCAGCCAGAATGATGGAGCAGCGTTGTGATCATTTATAATCCTTGCTCGACTTGCTCGATTATGCTGCCGACGATGCGAATTTCAGCTAACACCTCGTTGCACGCAATCTACTTTCCCTGATTTATGAACGGACCCAGGTGTCATGACAGCACCCGTTTGAGTGGCAAACGACAGCGAAACGAAGGGTCGGGTTAATGAGCCGATGAGCATCGCTCACGACATAGTGCTGCGTCGCATACTATTCCACCCGTTTCAACCGCGCGAAGCGGCCCGTCTCAAGCAGGCGAAATTTATGAAAACCGTAAATTCTTCCTACTCGCGAGCGATGGGGATCAGACCACCTCTGGGTCGACTGCAACCGAGCAAGACGACGCATAAGGCGCTCGCTCCCGTCTCGGCGATATTTTATGGCCAGGGATGGTGTGGAATCAGAGGTCGATATCTATCTTCGCTGAATAAATCGTGTATGGCTTCGCGGATTTCGGGTCAGCCAGACGTTACGGTGAAGACAGCCGAGAGCTACTGCGGAGAGCTGTGCGGCCGGTTTGTCTGTGTCAGTTGTGTGGCTGGTTTGTCTGTGTCAGTTGTGTGGCTGGTTTGTCTGTGTTGCAGATGGTGCGTGGCCGGTTTGTCTGTGTCAGTTGTGGGCCGGTTGTCTGTGGTCAGTTTTGTGCCGGTTGGTCTGTGTCGCATGTGGGACCGGGTCTTGATCTGTGTCAGTTTTTTGTGGCGGTATTGTCCTGTGTCAGTTGTGTGGCCGGTTTGGTCTGTGTCGAGTTGTAGTGGCCGGTTTGTCTGTGTCAGTTGTGTGGCCCGTTTGGTCTGTGTCAGCTGTGTGGCTGGTTTGTCTGGTCAGTTGGGTGGCTGGTTGTCTGTAGTCAGCTGTGTGGACGTTTTCTGTGTCAGTCCTGTGGGACGTTTGTCGTGCTCCAAGTTGTTGTGGGCCGGTTGTCTGTGTCAGTTGTGGTGGCCGGTTTGCTGTGTCAGCTGTGTGGTGGTTATGTCTGTGTCAGTGGGTGGCGGGTTTGTTCGTGTCAGCTGTGTGGCCGGTGTTGTCTGTGTCAGTTGTTGGCCGGATTGTCTTGGTCAGTGTGCGGCCGGTTGTCCTGTTGTCAGATGTGTGGCCGGTTTTGTATGTGTAGTTGTGTGGTCCGGTTTGCAGTCTGTGTAGTTTTGGCGCCTGGCCGGTTTGTCGTGTCAGTTGGGTGGCTGGTTTGGCTGTGATCAGTTGTGTAGCCGGTCTTTGTCTGTTTGTTCAGTTGTGTGGCCGGTTTCGTCGTGTCAGTTTGTGGCCCGTTTAATCTGTGTCCTCCCTGGATGGGCTGGTTTGTCTGGGATCAAGTTGTGTGGCCGGTTTTGTCTGTGTCAGTTGTCGCGGCTGGTTAATGTTGTGTCAGTTTGTGTGGCATGGTTTCTGTGTCAGTTGTGTGGCCGGTTTGTCTGTGTCAGTTGTGTGGCTGGTTTGTCTGTGTCAGTTGTGTGGCTGGTTTGTCTGGGTCAGTTGTGTGGCTGGTTTGTCTGTGTCAGTTGTGTGGTCTATGTCAGTTGTGTGGCCGGTTTGTCTGTGTCAGCTGTGTGGCTGGTTTGTCTGTGTCAGTTGTGTGGCCGGTTTGGCTGTGTCAGTTGTGTGGCCGGTTTGTCTGTGTCAGATGTGTGGCCGGTTTGCATGTGTCAGTTGTGTGGCTGGTTTGTCTGTGTCAGTTGTGTGGCCGGTTTGTCTGTGTCAGTTGTGTGGTCTGGTTTGCTGTGTCAGTTGTGTGGGCTGGTTTGGTCTGGGTCTTGTGGTGGCCTGGTTTGTTGTGTCAGTTGTGTGGTCTATTGTCAGTTGTTGGTCCGCGTTTGTCTGCCGTTCAGCTGTGTGGCTGGTTGTACTGTGTCAGGTTGTGTGGCTCGTGGGTTGGCTGTGGTCAGTTGTCGTGGCCGGTTGATCTGTGGGTCAGATGTGTGGCCGGTGTTGCATGTGTCAGTTGTGTGGCTCGGTTTGTCTGTGTCAGTTGTGTGAGGCCGGTTGTCTGTGTCAGTGTGTGCTGGTTGTCTGTGTCTAAGTTGTGTGCCCTGGTTTGTCTGGGTCCAGTTGTGGTGGCTGGTTTGGTCTGTGTCAGTTGTGTGGTCTAATGTCCTTGTGGTGGCCGGTTTTTGTCTGTGTAGCTGTGTGGCGGTTTGTCTGTGTCAGTTGTTGTGGCGGTTTTGGCTTGTGATTGTGTGTGCCGGTTTTGTCTTGTCAGTTGTGTGGCCGGTTTGTCTGTGTCAGTTGTGTGGCCGGTTTGTCTGTGTCAGTTGTGTGGCCGCTTTGTCTGTGTGTGTCAGTTGTGAGGCCGGTTTGTCTGTGTCAGCTGTGTGGCCGGTTTGTATGTGTCAGTTGTGTGGCCGGTTTGTCTGTGTCAGTTGTGTAGGCCGGTTTGTCTGTGTCACCTTGTGTGGCCGGTTTGTCTGTGTCAGTTGTTGTGGCCGGTTTGTCTGTGTCACCTGGGTGGCTGGTTTGTCTGGATCAGTTGTGTGGCTGGTTTGTCTGTGTCAGTTGTGCGGCTGGTTTGTCTGTGTCAGTTGTGTGGCTGGTTTGTCTGTGTCAGTTGTGTGGCTGGTTTGTCTGTGTCCAGTTGTGTGGCCGGTTTGTGTGTCAGTTGTGAGACCCGGTTTGTCTAGATGTCACCTGTGTGGCTGGTTGTCTGTGTCAGTTGTGTGGCTGGTTTGGCTGTGTCAGTTGTGCTCGCGCCGGCTTGTCTTGTCAGATGAAACGGCCGGTTTGTCTGTGTCAGTTGTGTGGCCGGTTTGTCTGTGTCAGTTGTGTGGCCGGTTTGTCTGTGTCAGATGCATTGTGCCGACAGACGAAAGTGATGTATCTGGTGGAACTGATGAAATGCTTAGGTGATTGATATTGCCATTCTGTACCCAATAAAGCTAGATTCTTGTGTTGAAGATAGCACGTTTTTTGTCTTATTTAATAGCGTTGCTCTGTTCTTATGTAAGTAAAGCTGGCATTCCTGAATGCTGTTTTGTATTTTTTTTCGTATCTGATAAGAAGATTCTTATACTTTTTTGGTCAACGTTCTTCAATAATTTAACTTATTTCGCACTATAATTTGAAATTGGTGTCTAATGTTTCCCAAGAATATATTTATTTTTCTGAATGAGTCAGTCACATAACAGTCGTTTTCACGATAGTATATTTTGTGCGAA